>VTPC01000892.1:79020-135165 GCA_011009095.1 Ignelater luminosus
TAATAAACCAAACCGCCCTTCTCAGAGCGAACACCTGATGATAGAAGTAGAGTCAGCTTCCGAAACGTCGCGACGAAATATTGCAACAGAGTGTGACAATAGCCCAATTAACACCTCAAATGAGAATCCACACTCACTCATCAACTGTTAGGCAATACTTTTCACTGTTTTACCTAACCGTTTCTTACCACCCCCCACTAATGGGAAAACTGGAATAAAGTAAGACGAAAACGGTGATTTTGTTTCATTGTTGTTATCCCAAACAATCTCAGCATACAGTTAATCCTGCTGTCACTACAAATTTTAAAGAAATTCTGTATGATTGGATGTGTCCGTCAATTCAACTATAATTGAAGAGAAGAATTTGCAAAAAATGTGGAATATATTGTGCTGATCTTACTTCCTTAAATAAGAACCAGAAAGTTTGTGCATAATCAACAATAAAAATTAAAATTAGACCTCAAAGAACCGCGACCAAGCGCTAGAGGGAACTTATTTATTGCCAATATCGAAAAGGAAGAGGACATTAAATGGCTGAATGAAGATGAGGTACACACCGATGAAATTTCAATAAATTCATATGTATCTGGTGAAATTTGTAATAGCATAACGCCCACTACTTCTTTTAATGAATAAACAGTGTGTCTCCGGATAAACCCAACTATACTTGTAAACCTTTTTGTTTAACAGTTATCAACTTTGAGATAGAATGTTTAAATTTTATATCTGAGCATAACATTTCATTCCAAACAATTTTTCTAAATAGAATTTTTATCTACCTCTAAAAATAAGATAGGTTCACTCTCGACATAATTTCAGCTTTTCTGATTTTTCTAGCACTCCATATGTTTTATCAAAATTCCAAGTATAGTTAAGGACATTTTAGAATAAGCACAACGTTTTATGAAAAGTGACTTTTCGATAAAATGTTAAACAAAAAAGTTTACAAGTATAGTTAGGTCCATCCGGGGACACACTGTATGCCAAATCCGTGAGAATTAGAATAATCTTTAATGGCATTATATAAATATATTTTAATTTTTGTGTAGTTGCAATTAGAAAATTAAGTATTTTATTGTTTTAGGAGATTTTTAAGAGTGATTTAACTTTTTGTTAAATTCTGTTACTACAGTATTTTTTATCGAAATAATTTTTTTAATCTTTTTTTTTATTCATGGAGGTGGGGGGTCTTTAAAATGTTATGTAATATTTTAAGGGGGTGGGGACAATCAATTGTTACACTTTGTTACAATGGGGGGGAGGGGGGCAAAAAATCATGAAAATGGCGTTACGTAATACTTGAATAAACATTATCTAGCCTATAGACAACTGTTATATTAGAAATAAAGATATACGGGGTGTTATATTTAAAATAAAAAATTAGAAGCCGTTTTCGGTTAAACCAGAAGTGTAACCATACATATGTTTTTCTAGTCATTGAAGCCTAATCCTCCTGCCAAATACAGGTCAACTAAGCTTTCAAAAACATATTTAAAAAACACCTTATCAAAACAGATTGTTACATGCTCCCTTGTCAATAAATAAATAAATATACATATCGCGCTCAAAAGTCTCGCGTTGAAATATGGATTTTAGTTGCATTCCTTAAGATCATTTTTTTGCTTTTCTTTGCCATTTTCAAAAATTCTCTTTTTCGACCTAAGAATAAGAATCTGACAGTTCATCATCGTCAGTACTGTTGCCTCTGACTGATTGTAAACCTTTAGAAAAGGGGTAGAGAATAGATTAAGTATATTATTCGAGATTCTTATTGAAATTGGCAACAAAATTTGAATTTTTGAGAAAGTTCGCGAATCTTCTTGTATTAGAACAGTTTAAAATATCTAGTAATAGAATTGTTTCTAAAATCTCAATATTACTATTAATTTACTTTTAATACGTACGTACTTTATATTTTGCAATTAAATTCATCCATTTCTTTTTAATTCTTATTTGGGAAATGGTCTTGGGAGCACCCAACTCAATCATCTCTTTTAGAATATTGCTGTAAATAACGATTATTTAGAATGTGTAGTAAGTACCGTACATAGAACTTTATAGCAATGCTCTAAATGTGAATCTAAAACGTACTTCCAAGCAGAATTTGCAGAATTTCTTTTTCCGGTAAAGGATTTAGCGTATTTCATTCGTAAATTAATTAAAACTTGTACCCATTCATGATCCACTGTGAAGTTTATAAAACTAGAAAATCTAAAACAAGAATTGAATAATATGTAAGTTTTTCTTACATCTTAAACTTCGGTTTGAACTTTGCGAATCTTCTTGTTTTTTAATATCCTCCATATCTGTTGATAGAGGAAATAAAGAAGAATCGATTTCTTAAAATTATAGAAATTAGAAAGAAGATAACGAAATTATGTTTTGAGTACACTTCTTCTTAGTGAACTAATAATATGACATTTATTTTTTAACAACTACATAATACCAACGTATCACGAGAAAATGCATAAAAATAATACTCGGTAAAAAAACACCATTAATTTTGTAATCAGTTGTACAGATAGATATCACCCTGTATATATAAAAAAAATTCTGTTAATTTTTTAAATGTCAAATACTGTCAAAAGGTTTTGAAATTCTAACCTAAAATAATTAACAAATGTTAACCTAAAAATTTGAAAAATGAGTTGTACGTGGAGAAAATATTTATTGTATTTTGCTCAAGAACATGTTGATTTTCGATTTGCTGTGAGTGAATAACTTTAAAACGTCTTCTTTTAATTAATACTTTGATATTCTAGGAAATACATTCCCTCTTATCATTATTTCAAATTCCCATGCGTTTTGTAGAACAACCTGTGCCGTTAGTAAGTAATTTTAAACAAGTTTGACAAATGTGATAAAATTTTGGATAATTCTTATTTTAGCAACCATATTGGGTAGTAGAATTTAATTCTGAAGAAAATATTAAGTTGTTAGCTAGTCGATCTGTGTCATTGCGATCTTGCTTGGAATTATGGGGACATGCTTCAAATGTAGAAGATTTGCATAAGAATCTAAAGATTCTACCCAATAGTGTATATGAATCTCATTTACAATCAAATAAAACATTCAAGATTGCGGTTCAAAGTTTTTGTAAACATTTAACACAAAGTGATAAACTAGAGAAGATACAGGTCAGTAAAGTAAAGTGCATTACAGGTATAGCAACAGCTACCGTGGTTGACTTTTTTTTTTAGACTTTTGGTTATTTACCATTTAAAGGCGAAGTAAAACTTGATGAACCTGATACACATTTACAATATATAGAATATTATGGAACTAATTCCAATAACCCCCCTGAAAAACCATATCATGTATTTTTTGGACGTTTGGTAAATAAGCATTAACATTAGTTTTCAGAATAGTTTGGATTAAAATTAATTTTAGATAACATCTGGATTTAGACAATTAATACGTCAAATCTCTTTAAAAACTCGTAAATTTATAGGGAATACCAGCATGGACCCACAATTATCTTTATTAATGGCAAATCAAGCCAAAGTTAATCCAGGTGATCTTGTACTGGATCCTTTTGTTGGTTCAGGATCCTTATTAGTTGCTGCAGCTCATTTTGGTGGGTATGTAATGGGTACAGATATAGATTTTTTAATGTTACATGGTAAAAGTAGACCTTCCAGGATCAAACAAAAGGTAAGAGATAACTTTGTGGAACATTTTACCTTTTGAATTAAAATAGTGGCAGTTCATTCTAAGGGCTGTGACCTTCCCAGCTTGGTGAGCTACTAAAACTATCTTTCTATCAAAATGTGTAAGCTGCAGCCTGTAGAACAGCTTTTTTCTCAAAATGAGACAGTTTGCCCGTATGCATTGCAGTCCTGCAGCTCTTAATAGATGAGCTGCCACCGAGTACAATAAAGAAAATTTATTTAATCTTTGGGTGTATGATGAAATATTGTTTTAGTAATTACAGGTTTAGATAAAAAATCCATTTTCATTGTAAATTATCATTTTTATTTAAATTGATTGATAAATAATTTTATATAACTCTGAGAGAAATGTGTATGTTTTATTTTAAGAAAAGAGCAGAAGATGAAAGTATCAAAGCAAATATGGAACAGTACGGATTATGTGATAAATATATTGATGTCTTAGTTAATGATTTTGCAATGCCATTTTGGAAGGATTGTCTGAAATTTGATTCCATAATAACAGATCGTAAGTAAACTTTATGTAAATATTAGTAAAATCTAAAATAAGATTTCATTTAGCTCCATATGGTATAAGAGAAGCTACTGAGAAGGTTGGAATACACAGAGAAAATTACACAATAAGTGAAGAGCATTTGCCTACCCACATTCCTGCTAAAGTAGAATATGAATTTTCACAACTGTATAATGATCTTTTATCATTCTCAGCAAAGCATTTAAGATTAGGAGGACGATTAGTTTGTTGGTTCCCTGTTTTTAGGTTGGTATTTTTTTCTGTTTAACTTTCTTGTTTTACTTATGTTGAAAACTTTTTAATTCTTGAAAGGGGTGGGTTTTCACTAAATCTAAAAAATATGAATGGTAAGGTTGCCAAATTTTGTACAAACAAGCATTGGATAATATGAAAAAATACAGAAAATGCTTTTGTGGCTGGTGGATGTCATGTATCACCGCACAAGGAGGGGCTCCAAAACGAATACTGAAGGTTCCTTCTTGGACCCTAAAACGGAGTTATGAATTATCCTGTGTGGCAGATGATGTGCAACATGTGTAATTTGGTATATTGTGTACAGTCACATTAACTACTTAATGTCATAACCTGGATATACTTTGTTTTTTCCCTAAGCTGAGTTAACTCATGCAAAAGTTTGTGACCAAATATTTGCTTGCCTGAATCAATTCAGATATTGTATACCAGTGGCGGCCCATTATAAGGACCCAAGGAGCCATGGCACCACCACAAAGACATTTTATTTTCCAATTTGAAAAAAATAATTTATACTCTTAAAATTTTCTCTTGACCTTTACCAGAGATTGAAAAATTAAAAATTGCTATTTTATAAATATAAATATACTGAACAAGTGAACACCGCATGTACAAAATGATAAAAATAAAAGTTTGGAGCCAGTCAAAGTGTGGCTCTATCACCGCACAATACCACGAGCTGCCATTGTTGTATACATGCATAACACGATTTATCTTGGTCATTTAGAATAGGTTTCTTTGGACCCAAACTTGCCATCCAGAATCAGAGTTATCTCAATGTGGATTTTGTTTGCTTTCCAGTACATATTATGTACAGTGAAAAACATATAAATCAATATTTAAGTGTAAATCGTTGTGTTCAGGAGCAAGCAACAATTAGCAGTGCTGTCTGTGAAGAATTTTTGGATAATCAGTAGTGAATGTTAATTTCTGTAAAGACAAAGGCAACACTTGTAAAAGAGCTTCTTTTAATGCTGACAGCTCATGAGTCTGAACTCCTGAACACAAGCAATGAGTATTACTTTGTAAATCAGATGTTATTCTATAAAATGGTGTTTGTTTATTACCCCACAAATGACTAGAATACTTCAACTTACAAAAACTTAGATTACATTAACAGTTATATTAAACTTATCATTTATATACATTACTATCTAATTGTTAGTTTTAAAACAATCGGTCACATTGTACAGTTTTTTCTATAACATATGTGAAAGTACTTTTGTAATAAGTTTAGAAAGTAGCATGTGTCATGCAAGTGTGAAAGTTTGCTGAACAAGTAGTCCAAGAGCTGATGACGAATTTGTGGAAGGTAATTTTAGGCAATTTAAAATTAATAGAAAATAGTACTTTATCAATATTAGTAAATATGGAATCGAGAGTCGGGAGAAGTGTTTGCGGTTATTTCGCAACTGCGCAACATATGACATTTGAAAAAAATTAAACCGAAAAAATATCTTTTTGGCAACTTGGAATTTTTTTAATATATTATTTTAGCATTTATAGAATCCAGAAATAAAAATCCCAGACGATTTTGATGGTTTTAAAGTATAACCTGACTACCCCGAATCAATTTTATTAATATACGCAAAAAATATAGTTTAGGCATTCTGAAATTTTTATAGCACTTTTATAAATTAATATTGGAAATATGTGTAAAGAGCCAGATGAATATGACGGTTTTTAATAATTACCTGACGCAAATAAAGATTTTGAATGAGTGTGACAAAAAAGTCTTATGCGCAGACATAGGTATGAGAGAGAACGTTTAGTGGCAGTTGTTGGGGCCTTGGCTCGTCCAGCTGTGATTGGTTGCTGAAAGACCATGTGACTATAGTTCAGGTAAAGGTAAAACCAAATGAGTCAATCATGAGCAAATGATACTACACTTTTGAAAGTGTAACAAACGCTATTCTTTACATGACCATATAATTAACCCTGCATAGGGAAAACATCTGTTATTAAAATACGTAACTATAAACTGTACGATATAGTCAATATGATAAAATATATAGAGGTACGATATTTTCGACTTTCATAAACAGGTTATTGTTAAGATATGCACTAATTTCATAGGTGGTTATGTAAAAAGATATCTTATGCAATTTTTTAGCTTATGATAAAGATTGCTAATGGTTGCCATGGAAATTGGTAAATACTTAGTTTAATTGACAATGACCAATCATGGTGATATCGATGTACACAAATAAATTTGATTATCAACATAACCAACAGTTTGAAATTAGTCACTCCTTTTGAAAGCCCTGTATTTTATCAATACAATGGCATAAGGATAAGCTTGGGGCAGGTTCTACCAACTAAGTTCAAATTTTAATCAAGGCTCATGTTGCATATTTGCTGCACACAGTGATAGCACAGGGAATGCTAAGAACCTCTAAGGAAATAGTGTGTTGCTTAGGACACTTGCCAGGTGTTTACTTGCTCATATATATAATAGTTCAGTATTTATTTTTTAAATTATTTTTCTGTTTTTTGTTGAAATGTGCAGTTTATGTCATAGTGTTAATCAATTATGTCTAGTGAAGCAGATTTGTGTTCTTTAATGCAACAGGATAAATATTTACATCTTTTTTTTTACATTAAATGCAAGAACCTACAATTACTTCACAGTTCATCTGCATGGAAACAATTATTTCCTTGCAATTGAATCTGGAGAAACCAGAATTAATCATTAAATTTCAAAGTAACAGAAATGAATTGGCAACAAAGCAGTCACCAACATTATTTATGAAAAATTTACTACATTCCATAATTTTGTTTGCACAACAGATTTAATCTATTGTTGGTAGATCTGCATTAAATAAATTATATTATTTTAAACTTAACATAAAAAGACTGCATTATAATTTAGGTAAACTTTATTTATTGCTCAACATATGCATTTTAACATTTGTAACCAAGAATAAAACTATTACAGAGAAGATTATACAGAGGAAGGTTTACCAACAAATTCATGTTTGCAACTAATAGCCAATAGTGAGCAAATACTTAGTAAATTTACTTCAAGAAGACTATTAACATATGAAAAAAACATCAGAACCCACTGAAATAAATGGAGAAAGTAGAAAAACAATAGCTGATTTTAGAAATAAGTATTTTAAAGCACGTGATGAAACTCGGCGTGAACGAAGAACAAAACAAGCTGCAATCAGGGAACAGAATAGACTTCA
Organism: Ignelater luminosus; assembly: GCA_011009095.1. Classification (NCBI taxonomy): domain Eukaryota; kingdom Metazoa; phylum Arthropoda; class Insecta; order Coleoptera; family Elateridae; genus Ignelater; species Ignelater luminosus. The sequence goes on from VTPC01000892.1 coordinate 86,649, forward strand.
AGCGTTGGAACGACGGGGGAGGAATTGTGAAAAATAACTATTAAGTTTCAGTATTATTCTATAACACAAGAGTTAAAAGATAATTATATTATAAAGATTATAATAAAATTATTTTAAATGTTACTTCATTTAATTCTTATATTTTTAAAATAAATAACAGATTGTTTTTATTTCTTCTTTTTTCCAGCTTTAAAATTCTTTTTTCTGGCAAAAGCTTTGCCACCAATGGGCCTACGATCTCGAAGGTGAGAATTGGTTTTATCTTTATTTTTTGATTTTGTTTGGATTTTCTTATTCTTCCCAAATAATTTCTTATTTTGATTTCCTTCAAAAGAATGCTTCTTATGTTTCCCAAATCTTGGCGGCTTATTTTCAGTACTACCATCCAGTTTTGGTTTTTTATTTTTTTTGTAACTATGGAAAGTTTTAGGCCTTTTGACGCCTGTTGTGGAATTGCCCATAAACAATTCTGAAATCCAAAGAAGCTATTAGAATAGTATTTTGAGCCTATCAAACTAAACAGCGTACCTTTATCTGGTTCTTCTCCAACTTCTTGTCTATAATATTCTCTATCATCGTCATCTTCAGCTGCAGCTTCTTCATTTGCCTCTTTCGAGGCTTTTTGCATAATTATATCTGTTTCAGACTTTTCTTTCTGCATTCCCTTAAGTGATTTCTGTTTCAACTCTTTCTTCTCATCTTCTTTACGTTTCTTGTTAGCTTCTTGTATACGTTTACGTTTTTCTTTTAATTTCCTATAAAAAAATCAGCATAAAATAAAATTTCATTTGACTACTATTATAATTTTACTTCTTGGCTTCTCGTTTCTTCTGAATAGCTAATTTCTCTTCTTCAGTTTTATGTATGTAATCATGATAGAGAACTGCTCCATCTAGAAGACCATCTTCTACTTTGATAAGCTGAAGTGTAAGACGAGGCCCTAGTTCACTAAGTCTAACAGCAGATTTTCCTTGCTCAATATTCCCTCTTGATATGAGTTTCTGTGATACAGTTACATGACTGTTAGGATCATCTTCCATTTCACTTTCCGATAAGATTCCTGACCTAATTAAATATGAAATCGTCAAATTTCTTTATATTAAAAATTTAAAAACTTACTTTGTTAGAAATTCAGATATATCATTGCATTTTCCAAGGTTGGGTACTTTACCTTGTACCATCTTCTTAACACCTTTTGAAACACCAACTGCAGCTACTTTAATGATATAGTGTCTGAACTCTATTAGGTTCGTAGTTGGGTTATAGTTCATTAAAACACAACGTCTAATATTATTTAAGTCGACCTAGAATGCATGTAAACTATTACGGTTAAAATCTTAATAGACTTAAGTAAAGATACGTACATTTGTTAAGTTAATTGTAGGAAACATATTCTGAAACATTGATGCCATCAACTTCATATGTGTACCTTCTCCACTAAAACTGTTTAATATAATTAGTGGAGAATGTTTAAAAGCTCTTTCGAAAACAAGTTGTTTTTTAAGGGAAGATACAACATCTCTAGCCAATGAGAAATTATGAATCTTAAATGTTAATGTGGGTCCTCTTGGCAAACGTGCAATTTTTAAATACATTCCAATTTCTGTACGGCTAAATATACATAAATGTGAAACATGCAATAATCCTGCTATTGACACAAAATCTTTGATTGTGTTTTTCTTACGTTCCTAAAATGTTGAATTATAATGATTTATTACTCACTGAATATAAAAAAAAATTACTTTTAGAGACGATGCTGTAAAAGGCTCCATTACTTTTCGAAAGTCTTTTGTTAACTCTAATATGTGACCTCCTGGTAACCCTTTGTGAATAACAAAAGAATGAGGGGCTTGTATCAATTCTTCAGGTTCTTGAGTTACATTTTGATTTCTTTTAACAGAACGTCCTTTTCCTTTCTTTTTACCCATTTTTAGGAATAACTTAAACTAGGGTTACAACAGGTAAATGCTTTGATAACAATAAAACTGCATGGACTTTTATGAAAATAAAAGTACCTACTGTCCTACATAACTTTCGAAATGTTTACAGAAAAGTAAAAGTGAGGTTACCAGGTTATTTTAATACACGTGCTCTAAAACCACGATTGTCAACTTCGTGTGCATATGCAGAATTCGAAAAATCCCTAGGTTGAGACTGCGTTCGCTATCGCTACCGACAAAGAATTTTTATGGCGTTGTAAATGTTTTTTAATCGTTTTTAAACGATGGAAGCTCGGTAAAATAATGTGTAGTGGAATATGATTTTTTAATTATAGACTTCAGAGTAGGCCTTGACATGATATATTTGTAACAGTGTACTTTTGAAATTCCACTAAAGAATAGTAGTAGTACTAAATAAATACAGGGTGTCTCCAAAAGGTTGGGACATAGCTTAACTGTAGACTCCTGGGATAAGAATTAGATTTAACCCAACTTACTTATATCCAAAATCGTCTCGTTAAGTCGGTACAAGGCGTTTTTTGTAAAAAAAATAATTTTGCATATAAAAATAGTAGGCTTTGATCGATTTTTATAATTTTTGGTATGGCATGTTTTGTGACTATAAGTCACGTTTCGAGATGGTTTTGGTATTCATCAATAAGAAGTAAGTGTATTAAACCAAAATGTGGCAATACAAATTTAGTGATAACTTTTTAGTGCCTATCCACACAGCAGAGGATATCCTATGGATATCCATTTTATGTCCATATAATATCCGAATGTCCGTGGATGTCTAGAGGATATCCATAAGATGTCTTACAGCGGATATACAGTGGATATCCAGAAAGATCATCCTATGGATATCCATTTTATATCTATATAATACCCGAATGTCCATGGATGTCTAGAGATGGCGATGTTTCTATTTCGTAAATTTCTGTTTGCTTTCGAGTATCTCAGTATAATGAGCGAGCAACACTTTTTTCATGCGTAATTCCACCAGTATCTTATTATGGTCGTTATGATGGTGTGCAAAAATTAAGATGGTGTCTGGTGTGGTAATGATTCATTACCATTTCGACCTTGTTGATAGGTATATTGGTGATTTAAGTTGCGTATATTTTTATTCTGTTGGTGTTGTGTATTTTTATTTTAGACGATTACGCTACGGGCGTATAAATATTTTAGTGAACTATACATACAGTGTTAGAGTGTTTTATAAACTATACATAATTAGTTTACAGTTTACATAGTTTAACAAGACTTTTGAGGCTCTCTACAGCTATAGAGTATTATTTTATTATGTATTTTTATTAGATTAAATATTTTTGGAAATTATTATGACTTTATAACATTATAACATCTAGTTACATCTATAAAGTAAATAAAAAGTGTATATTACTAATCCATATATTCTAACCAGAACTGTTCAAGAATGATACTGTGGATACACAAAAAAAAATAACATAGGAAAACTGACAGATGATATGATTGAAACTGTCTGCTGTAGCAATTAACATCAAAAACATGCAAATAATTATATAGCTTTATGCGTATGGTAGGTTCAAATTGATATATATATATATCATCATCAGGAATTTTTTGTGGAGGAAATAAATATCCCTGACAAACGAAAAGGATGTTATTGATGACAACTTTTTTATTTATTTATTTATTAATGAGGATATCATAAATTATGAAATTAGCTTTTGATATCCATCAGATTATGAATTAAGATATCTGTAAGTATAGTATTTGAATATCCATAGTAATGTGAATATGGATATCCATAGTATATCCTGCGTGGATATCTACCGTACATCCTATGTGGATATTCATAGTATATCCAGTATGGACATCCATAATATATCCGGTGTGGATATCTGTAGTATATCCAGTGTGGATATACTGTGGACGTCCACTTTAGTGAAAAATGGATATCCATAAGACATCCGGTGGATGTAATATGGATATCCTATGGATGTATGAATATCTGGTTAAGGATGGCCAATGGACATCCATCGAATATACTAGTGCTGCGTGGGTAGGCTGAGAACTTTCAATTTTTTTCCCAAAAAGATATTTTCTTTAGAAAGATTTTTTTGTATCTTTGTAATTTTTGATAACGCTTAAGGTTTATCCCCCAAAAATAAAATCTGATTAGCATTAATGCTTTTTTGATGGGAATAATCTAGTTAGCTGGAATACTTATCTTTAAACGTCAAATCAGTATCATTTAGCGTGGTAAAAATTAAGTAATTATTTTAGCATATTTTGTTATAATTTAAAATTAGTTATCACTAATATGTACAGCATGGTACAACAAAACAAAAAAATTCATGGATGACCAACCCTCATGGAAAAAAACCGTGAATGCATATTTAATATTGTGCAAACGTAGTAAAATCAAAAAGTCTACTCTGAATTCTAGTATAATATGAAAACCGGCTATAAAATAAAATTAATAGATGCGACTTGCAATTGAACATTTTACACAACAATCCAAGTAAATATTGAGTTTTCTATCAATCAAATATCAAATATTTTTGGTTATTACATATGAATTATGATATGAGATAAATCATTCTTTTTCTACATACTATGTTTTTATATTATAGAATTCAGAGTAGGCCGTGACATTATAAACTGACTCGCAAAAAAACTGGTCACCCTGAAATATTTCGCAAAACCATTTTAAAAATTATTAATTTCAATTCTGCGGTGGTTCAATAATGTAATTCAAGCTCGAGGAGGACGTACATACTACTAATAATTATCAGGAGGTCCATTATAAACAGCCACCTTTATTGTTTTTAATTAAGAAAATATCGTATTTAAACTGTTTTTGTTACTTCTTAAATTAAATTTAATTCTGTATAAATTTGTCTCTTTTTCTTTAGCTAATCTGTACATCCTGTGTCAACAGTGAATGGTTCTGTAATAAAATAATCACTGGTTAAAATATTAATTGTTAAAGTGGTTTTGCGAAATATTTCAGGGTGGCCAGTTTTTTGCCAGTTAGTTTAGTTAATTTTCTTACCATCCTATCAAAAAGCAGCTCATTCCACATGATTTAGTAGACGTGAAAGTTGACAATATAGAGTTAGAGATAACTATATGTTGGCGTTAATGGTAAAACCACGTGACCAAAGAATGTAAAAGTTTAGCAGGCATGTAACATTTAGAGTATATTAATAAAGAGTAAGTAAAATGTACTATCTATTCTGAAATATCCAGGGGAGATGAAATACGCTGTGTGTAACATGTTCAAAGTCTGAAGCTTATTATTGAGATCTTGAAAATGCCAAGAGATGAATAATTGCCAAAATCAGAAAAAAGTTATCTGTTCTGTAAATATTATTTATGTCTTTATTTTACCAAATTTAGTTACAGCTTCCTAGATATTCTGTAACACTCCAAGTATGTATTAGTTATTTGGACATGGGTCCAAGAGTACAGGAGTATTCGCTGCTTCTTTTAGCCCAATGAAAGATGTTACTGTTATACAAGAAGCCAATAAAACTAAAAGGAACTTTGGGAACTCTTTTAATGTAATTTTTTACAAAATTACTAACACTTAACTTGTCAAGAAAAGATTCTCTCTTCTTGTCCTCATTACCTAGATGTTACAAAACATTCTCAATATTTCTGAAGCCAAATAATATCTCTTTAAAGAATAATAGTAAATAGACAAATGATGATAACACAGCATCAAAAAATCTGATGCTAAATATGGAAAATTATTTTTCCAAAAGGTTTTTGTTTTTCTACAAAGAAAGAGGGTGAATGTGAGGTTTTTGTCAAACAAGTATGTATACTTGTTTATATTATAGTAAAATTGTGGTATGCAGCAGCAGCTGGTAACCTAACTTCAGACAGTATAGAGACTGTAGCATGCTGTTTAGTTGGCTAATCCAGCATTTTACACATAAAGGAACCAATCAAGCAGTCTGCAAACTACCTGAAGTTAGGTAAGTAGCTGCAGCTGATACTGAGATAAATTACAGAATTAAACGTGTGTGGAAAAAGAAAAAAAGAAGAAAACATCTGGGAATGCAAAGCAAAAGCACAACCATATATCTATTTAATGGATATATGAGCACAACAAACTCTGTTTTGTTACTTTTTTTCAAACTTCGGCGGCCATTTTAAATGTTCTCGAGGTGATATCAAAAAACGAAGACACAATGTAGTCTTTAGTTTTCGATGTAAAATCCAAAATCTGAAGTCAAGATTTTAAAATTTAAAAAAATGCGGACAGACAGATTTTGCAAATTAAAGTAAAAATTTTTGTAAACTTAATCAGAATTGTCCTCACTAAATGTCAAGCTAATTGTGTCAACACTTACTTAGTGAACACAGAATGAATTTATCTGATTGAATGACTGAGGGGGTTCTTATTCAAATAATACTAACGATGATACAAGCTAACAATAAAAACTGTAATTTTTATCTTGCATGCCCCCTTTACTATCATTCTTTTTTTTTTTGTGAAAAGATGCTAAGCTGTTTTATTACTGAGAAATTTCTTGGGAGCTCCAAAAAATTACATCTGAGATCCTTTATGGAGAGGACAAACCCTAAATAAACATATTTCCAAAAGAAGGCAAGATTTAGTTTTATGTTTAAAATATGATTTTGACATAGGTAATAATCTTATTTATTCTACTTACCTTAAAAGAAAACAGTACAAAGTAAACCAAGAAACACAGTACTTACAGGTAGTAGTATATGTCATTTTACCAATGTATTTGTTTAAAGTAGAGACAGATTTAGATATTTGATGCTTTATTAGCAATAGATAGTTGGAGAGAGCATTATTTATGTATATTTCTTAATTAGGATGCCTGTTTGTTGTGTAATTTTCTTTCTCTGTTTGTTTTTAAATATAAGTAATCTATTTACATACAAAATGTAAACAATTCTATCGTTACATATAATAATAATTAAAATACAAAAATCATTTAAAAATCCATTAGTAATACTTACTAAACTAAAACAGTCCATAAGCTAAGCCAATTTTACTATAAATCACTTCACAGAAGTGACTTTCATTTTAATTCTTTTCTTATTAATTGTAACCGTAATAAAATGACAATAAGTAATTTCGTAATCAGAATATTTATTTACATTCTAGTTTCTTTTCTTATTGGCAGTCAAGCTATACATACAAATAAATGTTTTGTAAAATTCTTTGCATTAACTAAAATCGTTTGATTAAAGAAACTAAATCAGATCAGATTATAAAGGTTTGCAATAAAATAATGTTTTTAAACTAAAAAGAATGCCCATATTAAAGACTGTAGTTTATAAAGAATTTATGATGCATTTGAATAGTATTTTGAAATGTTTATTATTGATGTTATTACTGTGAAATTCTTAATTGCAATAAATTCTATGCATAATACAGTCTTTAATTGTTTACATAAAAATTAAGAATTAATAAAATGTTGCACAGCTCAGAAAAATGCCTTTCTACATATTGGGTAAATTACATTATGTGTATTACTTGTACACAGGTATTTACAAGGTTGGATTAAACAGGTTCAAATAGTCTTCCCTAAAATTTAATTATAATAATCCATAATGCACCACAGACGTCAGTTTTGTAAGTTTTATGTAACGTCAGTGATCTTGTTATTCTTTCTTATTTTTGCATCTTTATATACATTTATATAAATAGAACTAAATGTACAAACAATAACAGTTTGCTCATTGAAATTAAACAAAAAACATGTATGCTAATTTGTGATTGTCTAGAATACAACAAAACAGACCTAAATACAAGATATTATAAAATATGAAGGGAGAATGAATGCAGAATTACATGATTTTGAGTTTAGTCAAACATTAATGAAAATATCTTGAAATATTAAGTTTTAAATTCGTAGTCTTTCATATAGTAAGGCTAAGATTTGAAACGTTAATTTAAATCCTTTTAAGAAACTAAGGCTCCCTTTGTATTTTATAATACTTGTTTACAAAGTACAAATTTACAGTTAGATATGAATATTTTGGAAATCTAAAAAATATCTATTTTGGACACTAAAAATATGTAACAATATAACAGATAATATTGGCATACGTAGGAATCTGCATTTATGTTATTCGATTATTAATAAGGGACCATCACAAGCGAAAGTATTGCTCTTTAAATATGCATTAAACTTTACAGTATACATTTTTCGGTGTTGCTAACAAAAGTCCATTCACTTTGGTCCATATTCTTAACGTTTCTTATCGGTTAGCTGCTTTGCATATTATGTACAATTTAAATGTCAAATAATAAAATATGCAATTTCGCATATTACGATACACATATATCACAGACCTACAAGGTTTTTAATAAATACTTGTGTGTGTGCTTATACTGAAAAGCGAAGCTAACAAAATGTTAAAATGTAGGTATGGTAGATTTTTTTAAATTCATGTCACTAAATTAAAAATGCAACTTAAAAACAACTAACAATACCATTAAAATAATACAAACACATGGATTGTTCTGACATTCACTGTAATAGATGTGCAATATCGGCACAAATCTTCGTTTCACTCTTTTGCACCAAATTTACCTTCACTACCAGATTAGGGCACTTTCAAGTGATTGATTGCAAATACTATAACCAAATATAAGTTCATCACTCAATTCTGACGATTTACACAAAAAGTATGACAGTCCAATATAGAGGTATTCCTAAGGGCGTAAGGGCCAAGGGGCCATGTTCCACGAGCTATCATAAAAGGGGTCGAAAAATTTCATTTGGATGGTTGTTCTGATCACTATCATTCTGTCTAGCAAGACACTGCTGCAATAGAATTATATGGTTACTTTAACAAACAATACAACTAACAATATGAACTTACTGCTTGTTTTCGTTCCCATGTCCTCATTGCCGATTTATATTTTTCAAACTCATGACACCAATCAGAATACACTTTCTGATAATCATTGCTTTTGGAAGGTGCAGAACACCGATGTGAATCTACTGTAACATTGTAGGAACACAATAAAGACGCTCCCATCCAACAGTCATACCGTCCTGCATCAGCTTCTGTTACTGACAGTATTATTAAACCATGCTCTGATGTTTCTATGTATTTCTCAGGCCTGAAAAGCAATCTTATCTTAGTAAACTAAAAAATAATAAAAGAATAAAAAAGTGATTTGCTGGTATTAGTATTAGCATAACCAGAAACTTATACTCATATTAAAAGATATGTTCGTTTATTTATAATAATTTTCTTTCTAATTCTATTTGGCCTTTTACAAGGGTAGAAGAAGGCCTCTGCTTGATAAGAATTTATTCTTAAAAGAAAGTTTAAGTAGTAAATATTTACCTATAGATAATCTTGTAACGGCCCTTATCTTTTGAATAATGATGCCAAGTAATGGTTTGAGAGGCTAATACAGCAGGCATTTTTAAGAAGCATCCTAAATGTAAACTTTGCCCCCATGTAGCAACCATCTTCTTCTTTACAACACTACTGTCACAAATGTTTACTGTGCTATTAGACACATCCTGGAGCAATCTAGAATTCAAAATATATAATTAATATCAATGCAGCAAACTGTTTTACTGTTCTTTGCATACCCTGGTGCATAAGGTTTGCAAATATAAATGTCTTTGTCCCAACCACAATAAGGATCATGCACACAACGTAAGCAATTGTCATATCTTCTATTACACATTACAAGATCAATCTGTTTCACTCTATGGTCAGATGCAACGTATAAAGTTTTGTGTTTCTTAGAAATCTCCATTGTTTGTATGGGTTCTCCAGGTGTTATATCAAACACATCCAAAAGAATTGATGAAGAGTCACCATTTTCATTATGCCATTCCACAATTTTATGCACACGTCCATCATCTTAAAAAAATTAAGTAAGTTCATTTAATTTTTTTATTAACCAACTAGTAAAATACTTACTTGTTCCTGCATAATAAACAGTATACTCTAAAACATTGCCACCAAGATCTACTTTAATTTTATCTACTACAAGTTTTGTGAAGAAAACATCCCTCTTGAAGAAAACAGGTTTCTCGTTTTCATGTGTTACGGCAGAATCCATTAGTGGATGAGATCTGATGAAGTTTAGAACAGTATCAGGAAGAGTTTCAGTATCATTAACACAAGTGCCTGGTCTGGGTTCTGGCACACGACCTGACAATACTGGGAGCCATGCTGAAGATGAAGATGCCTGTTCTTTGAATTTTCCATTAAATGCTTCTTGAATGGCAGACAGCTTAAATGAACAAATAGCTGAACCCATTAAACCATTTGTGGAAGTTGTAAATGTTCCATAAAATTTGGTGTCATCTCCCGGTATTTTATAGATACTCTCTAATAAAAAGAAATATAGATTTAGACAGAAAATAAATTTCAATTTCACATTCTTTATAACTACGATAAATTCTGACTTAAAACACAGTGTGAATAAATTCAAATCAGGTTATAGCTAAATAAACTTAAAAATGAAAAAATGAAAATCATGTGTGATAATATGTTAAGAATTAGTAAGTATTTCAAATGCTCATCTGTTTTACTGAGCAATTAATTTCCATAAAATGAAACAAAAATAAATAATTGCTAAATTTTAAATTTTAGTTGAGATAATTAGATGATTAGGTTTGTTTAAAGAAATAATGTAGCATATAATTTAATTTATGTACGACTGCACACCAGTTTGTGTTTTTCACAATCATTCATATCTCCGCTTTTCGGATTATTTGCATCAATATTCAAGAAGTTAAAATATCTAGATTACCTACTCTCTAAAAGTCTAGAAATTAAAAAATGCAATTTACTTAATTGCAGCGTAAATATTCAGCTACGGCTTTTTTTTACGTTCTATTATGAAAGAGAACAAAAAAACGACCTTGCAATAATCAGCATTCAACGGGAAAAATGACTCCCTTTTTCATGATAACTAGAAAAATAGGTAATATTCCATTCTCATTAATACTAAACAGTTTGGTAATTTTGTAAACTTACGGATTTCGTTGAAGTAGAATGGGAATTCGCCTGGAATGGAACAATTAAGTCGAGCTTTAAGATAAGTGGCCCAGTTTTGTGCAAGAATGTTTTTTCCTCCGGTATCTTTCTTGCACACACGCGCAACTCTGGAATAGACGCTTTTACCGCAGTTTATGTATTCTACGGCAGTTTCTCTGAAGAAGAAGAATACGTATTCGCCAATGTCGAAGGATCCGACGAAATTCGGCTCTGAAAAAGAAAACAAAACTTGTTAAAGCTAAATTGGACAGATCTCGTAAGTTAAACAACCCCGTCGAATATCGAGGCACCGAAATGGTAATAAACCGTAAAGCATTCGTTTTCCTAAAAAACGGAAGAAGGAATCATAATCGGTCCGTTTACGCAAGGCAGCCCGTCAAATTATTCACGTTATTTTCCAGTTGAATCAGCCGAAAGTGGAAACAGCCACGCATAATGCGAACGGATATATGCGTAAAAGCGGTAAAATACGCGTGTTTCGCTAAGCAGAAAGATTTCCCGCTTCATTCCCAAATATGACGTTAAAAGGTGCCATTAAAGCAAATACTTTACTCTCTGCCCTTCCACTCATCAGAATTAAGCAGTGCTAAAGCAATTACCTGTAATCTGCATTGTAGCAACAAACGAGCAAATATAATAGATAATTAAATCACAGAAGATTGCGTAACGAGGGTGACGCATAGTCGGGATATAAGCATGGTTACCCTTATGACCATGGGAATTTTCACGTGGGGGTGATTACCAGGGATTATAACGACTGCCTAGGTAACAATATACCCAAAGGTGTTTCCACTTCTTTGCACCTCTATATAACCAGATTAATATTAAATATTCTTTTGGGGGCCGTACCGCAGAGAGCCATTTAATGTAAAATTACGTCTTGGCCAGTAATAATTTTCTAAGTAGATAAGATGATTGCCTCAAAAGTGCCCCCGTTCATATCAAGTACGGTAACCTGAACATTTTATTCCAGCAAAAACTTGCGAGGTGAATGGATTTTAAGCTTGGATTGATATTTATTAGATAGACACTAAATTTTACTAGCCGACATTGGTAGGTAATTGATTTTTTTTCTAGTGATCCGATTTATTTACGATCCGTAAACTCTAATAGGCACGAAAACATAATATTTAACGTAAAATTACTATCCAACAACTTAATCCGATACGAACGACTTAATTTTAGACTAATTTGCATTTTTATAAGTTACTCGTTACGGATAATTTACATATAAGAAATACATTGGTGAAGTTTAAATAGCGAGGCCAAGCTCATTTTTGTCAAAAAAATTCAAACTCTAAAATAATATCTATGCAAATGCATCAAAAATGAATGGAAATTAGGAAATTATACTAGGAAGTTTACGTTTAATGTTTTTAAAAATACAAAACTTAACTGGTGTCACCTGCAAAATAATAACATACAGCTAAGAAACGACTGTGTTATTAAATATTAATATAAGAAATAGTTTGAACGCTGAACCGTACCCATTTGCATACATATATTTTAAGATTTAATTTTTAAAACCATTCATTAATTTTTATAAAATGACCGCATTATAATTCAGAAAAACCTCAATAGAAATTCTTAATAACTGCATTATCTTTGTTGACTTTATAGTTTGTAATTCCTTATTTGTTTGAGGACGCAGTAAGTGCTATTAATTATTACAAATTAAATCTGTAAACAAATGTACCTAATATTCGTTTTTGTCTTAGATGTTAAGTATGCTTAAATTATTTCTTAGGATCATCAATATTGTTTTCCTACTCCTGCAACTACTTTACACATTTGTAGCGATGCGGTAAAGGAGTACGACAACTACATTACTCTCTTTAATAAAAATTTTCTATTTTCTTTAATATTTTCACTGGAGTAGAAAAAACGTTGTATGCAACTCGGATGTAAAGCAGCATTTTGACACTTGTGGAAATTTAAAAAAAGTTTGAAAAACTTCCCCACGCGTGCCAAAATGGCGAGCTTCGGCGCCTTTTTGCATAAATAACTATTATTGTCATTCTATTGTTTTGGTTGTTATAAATTCTAACAAAATAGCAAACTTAAGAAAAGAAAAAATCATAACAAAGACTATGAAACAAAAAAAGCTTTAGGGATTCATAACTATAACATGATAATATTCTTCTCACTGTGTAACGCTTGCTATACTGATATAGTAAAGTATAGATCCAGAAAGTGTTGACTATGTAAGAAATAGAACCATAATCAATCAAGGGGAATACCACCTTGGAGCCCTATACAAGCCGATATTCTTGAGGCTCGTCCCGACTGAAATATAAACTCGATTGTCCGTTAATAGTTTTGGTAAAACTTGAAAAGCTCAATCGGCCAAGAAAAACCAGAAAAGCTAAATCAATACTACAATAAAGGCACAACTGTACGGAAGGTCCGTGAAACTTGATTTGTCCAAAAAGTACAATAGGAATATGGATTTGAAAACCTGAGACCCCATCCAGTGCTATCTTGTGTCAGACCCGGCAATTATGACGTTCCGACGTTTCTCTGAAATATCGTTCAACACAAGTTGTAAAGAATCTTAAAACGAAAATCAATCACTATATTTATTGTTTTTCTCGTTTAATATCCCTAATAGCTAACTCATTAAATAATAATAAAATCTGTTGTTCCGACTCGGGTCTAGACTTACGTCGTCAAACTATTTGGATAATGTTATTCGTAATGCAATCCTTGTAGCGAGAACAATCACTTCTTGCATGTTATTTTAGCCATACTGCTTGTTGAGAGTGTTGCCACATCTTTCAACAGAAGAACAGTTTCGTTCCGGAAACAACAAAAACAATTGTTTGGTCTTGGACTTTTGTAATTTGAACCTCAGAGAACATCATAGTATTCTTCGATTGCAGCACTTTCTCACGATTCTGTACTGTTTTTCAATAATACCTTATACTCGTTTCTGGAGAAATATGGCAACTTGGCAATGACACGTCTTCCAAGACATTTTTATAATGAATTTAAAATTCGTAAAAATTTTTCTTAATTCCAGATCTGTTCGAACAATAAGCGTCAAAATCGCTAAAAACAAATCCTTGCATAATGAATTTTTTTGCAATAGTTGTGTATTAGCGGATGTAGAAATGGCTTGATGTATATGGGGATTTTACATGGGGAGTGAAACAATTGCGAATATATATCTTCTAATTATTTAACAATAAAAGAGTACGTAAATCTGTTTTTCATTTTTCTCATAAGCTCAGATAAATTGTAAGAAAATTCTGTGTAATCTTGAAAACTAAAACTATGAATTATCTTCTAATATAACGCCTGAAAGAGAAAAACCTTGGATTTGACTAAGTCTGCATGGTAGGAAAATACGCAATTCCACAACATTTAAAAATTGCAACACGAATCAAATAAGTATCATTTGACTATTCCAATTTAAGAAAACACGCAGTACCGAACTAGTAAATAATTATCAACACTATTCAACTGTTCGTGACTTATCTCAGTAGAAAGTCTGGACTGGTTTTTGCCTTTTTGCCACCTAGTACACATCGAGTAAAGAGTTCATATAACTTGTTTTAGAAGCAATGGGGTCATAACACTATAAATTAAAATTTAGTAAAAAATTTACTTATAGAATACCAAGTTTCGACAACAAAATGCTGTAGATCGATACAAATATCCAAATGTAAATATTTACTTGGAGAAATTTGTAAGAATTCAAAAATTTGACTTTATCTACATTTTCCTCTATTAGAGACCAATAGAAGCGCAGTCTCGTTAAGCGAAGTTGCCACTGTTAATACCAACGCTACTTGACCCTATCATAACATTTTTTCCTTAGTTTGTTTCAGGTTTGTTTTGTATGGTTTGGTTTTTAATTGTTGTTTTGATAGTTTTGTACAGAATTAATCGGGCTGTGTTTTGTAAAGCACTGAGTTTTTGTTTTTCTAAATGACACTACTGCAAAACAGCTGTTAATGCTACCGCTAATACTGGACAATATCGCATTTTTTCATGAATATTATTAGCGTTTTTTAAATTATTTTGTAGTTGCTGCATATAATAAAAAAATGCAAAAAAAAACAGTTAACATAACTAAATGAGAGCTTTCATTTAACTAAAGGAAAATAATTATATTATGAGTTTATGACCCCAAATTGATGAATGCTGAAATGAGGAAATTAGGCAGGTCCTTTTCATATTTCTGGAATATTGATATTGCTCTGCACTAAAATTATTTATGCTTTTCTGCAGGTATCTCCCTGATTTTTACGCTTGGGATGGGAATTAAATAATCTGACTTTGCTGAAAGTCATTACTTTTGGGCCATCGCATCGAGTTGTTTGATTATTTTATGGCCTTTCAGAAGTATTAAAGGTAGATATTACTAATGGGCAAAAACTCAAAACACTAGAGACTAATATTTCAGGTGTAACAGTAATCAATAATACTGTTAAGAGATTTCCAACGCAAAAAGTACGTTAACATCTACATATGCACTAAATATTATTATTATTTATTATAGAATTCTGCCTCAAATTAACAAATGTATAAAAAAAATTATAGAATTTTGTAAATTTCTAAATACAAAATATGCCAACTTCACTGTTGTTTTCAAATAAATCAAACAATTTGCTTTAGTAATTATATAAATATTTACGATAAAAACGGCATAAAAATAAAAGTAAAATCTCTCACATATAGAAAGTTTGCTCTATAAATTCTGCAAATATGGAATTTCAAGTGTTATGTTGGTCATTCTCGTAAATTCTTAATGCGCAAACGAGGATGGTGTTGGAAAACTCGCAACTAATTCGAATGGATCGTCAGAGCAGCCTTTATTAGTGTTCTGGGATACGCGGAATTCGATTCAAAGACCTGTAATTTTCAGCACCTCGAAGAAATGGCATCATCAGACAAAAGCATGTGCGAACTCCGATAATTAAAGCGGGACGCTTTCTTCCTTACTCACGTTGGCACTCATTTATGATCAGTTCTTTTGTGAGTTTTCCATGATGGCAGGATCCGCTTTGTTTGATGTACGTATGAGCTTTTTAAGAAGAGAACGGTGAGGACGGCGAAAACTCGAGATTCAGCGCGCCACTTTGAATAAAAGTTTGTGGATTTCGTTTGCCGGGTGGAAGAAAACTTTCATTTTAGTTTCTCTTTATAAGGAAGAACATAATAACCCATATTCTAAGGCTGTTTTGGAAGTTCGTAGCTGTTAACTCGGTGTAACATTGTTTTAAGTTTTAGATTAACGCCTGTTCTTATAAAACCACTTAATATACGTCTTAATAAATAATGCTCTCCTGAAAATACAGCTATTATAAAATCGCACTCAACCTAAAATGCTTCGCGAAATTGAATGCGCCATTTTATGAGCGATCATAAAAGCTTTTACATGGGCTACAAGCTACCAAGTTTCTAACACAAAAACGTAAACACTTCACAATTTCAAAGTTTATATAACTCCACCTTTTTAACAACACGACCTTCTAAAGAAACCGAAAATTATCTACATTTTCACAATATTTACGCGTAAAATAAATAGCTGAAGTTTAAGTACACAATATAACTAACAAAGATCATTAAATAATGCAAAAAAATTCTTAAAAAGAACCTCGAAATCTTCTTGTAATTCCATTACATGCACATCGAACAAAAGTTTTTCCTGTTTTAATGAGTTTCTTTTTTCTTTCTTCGGTATTGGTGCATGATAAAAACATAATGTAAAAGTTTGCTATACAAATAAAATCATTTAGTTTGCTTATTTCAACAGTGTATTAATATGCAAAAGAGAATAACCCATTAAAGTTTTCAGTTTACGTGTCAAATTAATATTTTTCTTCTTGCTTTTTAAATTAAAAAGATGAACGTGGAAGATAATAACTAATTAACCTGAAAAAACATTAAAACTGAAAATGTAATTAGCTTAAAATCTGAATTCTTGAAGTAAAATTAATTTCTTTTATATGACCTACCAAAAACATAATGTAATATTTAGAAAGATTTCAGATATTGGCTTTATTTGATTGTCTAGTTTTTTGGTATTGGCATTAGCAGAAATTCTCGCTGTTTTTAGTTATGTACCTTTTCCAATGTCTTTACTGTCAGGGGTTTTTTATTTTCAAACATTACATTTATCTTGCCTGGTATGTTCTTTATAAATATAATTTACTGTAACAACCGATTAAAAGTCTGTTTTAGAAATTTCCAAAGGTCTTTTTTTCTTTAACATTTTCGTATGATATTTATTTAATAATTTTTTCTACACTAAGGTTTCCAATTTCTTATTGTGTAACCAGTTAAAATTAGTTTTATGAAATCAAAAAATAACATTATTTCTCTATAAAACATTAATTAGTAGATAGGTTATAATAATAATAACAACTTTAAGATGAAATCAGAAAGAAAAGTCAAAACTCAGTTTTAGGTTCTGTTCAGTCGAGTTATGAATGAATCATGGATTTATTGTTTTTATTTGGGGGAGATGGTATAGCAATGTCTAAAAATAAATAAAAAAAAAGTGAAATAATGTTTCACTGGAAATCATCAGGTATAAAGGTGAAGAACAGTTGACGGCTCGAACGCGTCCAACAATATCTACTAATTTTGGAAAATCTTGAAAAGAATAGATTAAATAAACAAAATCTATGTAGTTGGTGTGAATTCAGCGTGTTTCATACCCAAATAGCCGAACTTCTTTGGTGGATAGAGAGATAAAAAACAGACATAATTGCTATATTCCTATTTCAATTTTTTCATAAACCAATATCTTCGGAGAAAACCAAGGGAAAAGTTAATAAGATATTTTTAAGGTAGAATAGTATTTTACAGACCAGTCAAGTCTGTTGACAAATCTCTAGGAAACCAACGGTCATAACCACAACAAAAGCAGTAAACACAGCAGGGCTGTGAAATTAAAGTGAAATAAACAATGCTGATTAGCAGCAAATAGTTTCTTCACTGATTGTTATTTTATTCATTGTTTATTAGATTCTTTCCAGTTACAGTTTATTGTCATAGGTCGCGTTAAGATTGGCTGATGATGTTATCTATTTTAATCTAATTATTGTTAGATCGCGTATTCTGACAGTGATTGTTATTTTTAAGGGGAGATACTTTGTGGATTGTAGTGAGTTAATTTTAAAAACGTTAATTTTTGTAACTTTGTGATTATCACGTATAAAACAATGACGTAAACATAGAAAAAGTCATCAAGAGCATACGGAAGGGAATAATACCACATGCTTTGCAGACGGACACCGGTGGGCACACGACCGGGCTTCGGTGGCTAGTAACTACTCAGCACTCGCTACGCACTTTCCCCGTGCGTCGCAACGTATTTAATAAAAAATTTGAAACTTACGATAATAAATTAACATAAATTTAGGCAAGCATAAGAAACTTATAATAAATTAACAAAAATTTGGAAAAACATAAAAACCTGCTTTTGGTAATATAGTTTGTAAAGTTTGGTTATGCAAAAACACGGGTACAAATAAACATGCTCTAAAACAAAAGTTGGATTTTTATCCAGTGATGTCATGTTATGTCAAGAAGGCTGTTATTATTATTATTATTATTATTATTTAATGTAAACCTAGACCACTTATTAAAAATCATAATCAAATCTTTAACTGGCCTTGCTGAAGGTTTTTCGCAAGTACACCACTTTAAAATGTATCAAATCGTTACGTACGTACCTTCCTGAAACACATTGCTAAGATTTTCCAAAATTTTCACTTCTTCTTTTTACCTTAGCAATATACTCTCCGAGTTTCGCTAATTGGGTGTGAAACACCCTGTATATTTAGCTTTGAAGCACTCAAGTAATCCATTGAAGCTCAGACGGTTTTTGTATAATATAAGAGGGGAATCTCTTTTATATTGAAGTGAACTCTATGTGAGTCTCAAGTAGGTAACAAAAAGTATATATGAAATATAATTTCTTTTCCATTCTGCAATAAGTATTACCTATCTTTTTTTATGGATTTGTGATGTACATAATTTATTTATTTATTTATTTATCTTAACTGCAAACTAACAGCTTCTGCCTGTTACATGTTGCGGGATATAGTTAAGCTTTTCTTCAATCACAAAAGTAATGTGATAATGTCTCAGCTTTTGTCAGGTAGACGTATTTTACAATGTTTTAATATAATCTGTGTAAGCCACAACAAATTTGTTTTGACAGTATTTTAATAAAGAAATTTTGTTTTAATCGAAGTCAAATTCTGTTATTGGATCCGAATATCCAATATCCAATAGTAGATATCCAAAATATTTGATTTTCTGAATAACTCGTTTAAGTTCAAATAAATTAAAAATACTTCAGGATGACATCACAGAGGTGCCAGAGTATTAGTAGCTCGTCACCATCACGTTTTCTTACTGTAAGAATAATCGCACATTCTGAATTCAATAAACTTCAAACATAGAGTGTTAGTGATATATAAAATACTTTCTGAAAACGTGAAAATTGCATATGTTAGACTCAAATGTCGCATCTGTACAGTTACCGAAATAAATAAACAATCCTGGGCCTGGGCAGAGGCAAATGCTCGGACGCCAAACAAAGTTATTATTTCGTCAATTGAGGGTAGTATTTGATTAACCAATTCGCCAACAGTGCAGCATTTCTCAGTATGATCAATCTGTCACTAAGACTTATAGACTCACTTTCTGTAACCAAGTTCTCTCTTTATATAACGTACAATAATGTATTTCGAATTTATTCTAGTTCTTCCGTTTACCTGGCTATAGCTGGGACATTACTTTTGTGGATGACTGTACATGTGTAGTTTGATTGTTTCCTATAATGCCCGTCATAGTAACTGAAGGTTGGCAATGCAAGCAGTTGCTTAGCTGTTCTTATTTTTGTTGCTTTAAAAAGGTAATTAGCAAATTTTATGAACCTTTTAATACTGATAGGTATTATAGAAAAATAATAACAAGTAACATGAAGCTATCGAAACTTTTACGGGAAAAATAAATTTTCAAAATAAGTATGAATTGCACTTTTCAATAGCTATGAACACGTTCTCTGAAACGCAATATCAAAGTAAACCTAACTACTTTTAAATTATAGAGATTTCGCTTAATTAGATCTGTGCAATGGAGGGATCCCTAATGAAAATTTTGAAGGGTAAATGAGGCATATGTGGCTTTAATCGTACCACCGCCACCGTTTAAATTATAATTTAAAATTCCAGAAAAATCTAACTCCCCTAAGCAAATTCTTTGTTAATATTTTTGTTGAGTGTTTACGTAAAATTCGTAAAATAATTATTATATGAGGAAGTTTTATAAATATCACGACTTATAATTATAACTGTAAAAGTGTTTTTGTCTTCTTTAATCGACTAAATTTAATGTAATCGAACACATACCCATGTAGTATTTACAATATGAACGTTGCCGTATTTTTATAAATTTAATCAAGTACTTCCAATATTTTGTGAAGCTACTGAAAACTGTTTATTCCAGCGAATTTTGCATTTTGCTTTGTTTTATTTTAAGAGAAATACTTTCCCGTAGTGAATCCGTTTTATGGAGATGTTTTGGAATGGACAAACTTTTTCTACGACCGCATTCTGTGTGGTCAAGAGTGTTTCAGGGGTGCCAGTAACGGTGGCATTTGCGGAATTGCACAGGTAAGGGCAGGGTAATTCGGTCTCATTTACGAAAATACCTCTAAGCTCTTTATTAAATTCCTGTCGAGTTATGAGTTGTTCCCGATAAATTAGATGTATGTAGTAGTTGAGAACTGCATTAGAGGTAATGGCTCGGAACAAAGTTGGGACTTGTGCATGCTAAGGGGAAGGAAAAGCAGCAGGATGAGTTTGTAGATTGCCGTGCAAGGAGCTCGTAGCGATCGAAACGTAAACCTTTCAGGCTCAGCTCGATGCTTACATGGAAATGGCGTTACTATCCGAGTTCTGCTATAAAATTCACCGCGTTTCTCCAAGTCTATTTGCAGTGAAAGAAACTACGCCGAGAGTGCACACCCATAAACTTCTTATTGCAGCTAAAGCCGAAATGGGAAAAGTTAGCTTATATACATATTGAAGATTGAACCCTTTTATTTCTTAATCTACCACCCCTGTACTATAGTATTTAACTTTTTTACGTACGATTAAACGAACAGACTATTTACATAATGTTAACAAGCAGAACTCAAATTCTCAGCTATCTTCTGTAATGTGTTATTAATGTAAGTAGATAACTTGATGTAAATTATTAGAATGTCTGAGTGCTACTTCTTGGAAAACTTTTCTCGAGTACAATATAAATTATTATGCGATTTAAGAAATGACCGCATCTAACATTCAACAAAATCGTTAGCGAAAAAAACTTCAGAGACGCAACTGTGCCCGAAGGTTCATAATAATTAAGGGAACAACACATTTTCTACCATTAGACAAACGATTCATTCCATTAAGCTAAGCTCAGCGTTTCCTAAATTTTCGGGTAGATTCACTCAAGCGTTATCGTTTGCGGTTTGTCGTTGTTTTTGATTGTTGATGTGGCAACGGTAAGTTTTAATTAATTCTCATGGCCCTCTTTTGTAAAAATTATTCGCCACATTTACGAACATGAGTTAATTTTTGCTTTTCAATTCAAAGAGAAACTTCAGTAAAAACTGTGAATTCTTTTTTGTTCATTAATTTAGAATTTGTTTTAAATTACCACGTTACAAGTTGCGGTCTAGAAATAAAGTCTGTTGATGTCACAATAAAATTAAAAATCTGAAACCCAAGCTAACTTTAATATAAAATTCATTAATGATTTCCACCCCTTTTTACCCTTAAAAATTAGTAAAATTCTAGTGCCAACAAAGTTTTAATTGTGTGGGTATTTTTGTTCGATGAGAAAAAAATGTAAAGAGGTTGAGTTGAATTATATGTATTTTTTTCGAATAGTACCACATTATGAATGTTTATGAGAGACTAGTAGAAGTAAATAATATTTTCATTAGTAGTTAATAGCAGTAGAGTTTTAAAGATCAAATGAAAGTTTCCTGCGTTCAAATAATGCGAAAACAACACTTCCATGAATAATTCTCCTTTGACTGACGTATATTAAGTTCTACGAATTATTTAATAGTGAATACCTTATCGCACTTAGGCTTCGACGTTTTGTATTTTGAAAACGGAAAACTAGAGTTAATTTTGACTCAAGTATCCGATGCATGATTACTGTTGCTCATTTTAGGATCCTAAACATACCATTCTTGACATATTCAATTCAGGATAAACAGGATGAAGTCACTAGCAATTTCATTTTTCTTAGTTTAAACATAGGGTCTTTTTTTCCCGCTATTCCTTCCAACCCCGTTCACTCGGTAGTGGTTTATTAGATACCTATCTAGATATACGCACTGGATAACTGAACGCTCCTATGTAGTTAGTCTACTACTTTATTAATTTTCTTGTTATCAAATCTTAAATGTAATAGATCATTTTAAAAGAGTACTATTTATTTTTCTGAGGATTAAAAGAATGCTATGTTTAAAAGACATCTGAAGGCCTTGCTTTGGAAAGAAAATGGATTTTTTTACCTAGTAACTTGGAACTTCGTTTTCACGATTTTGTTCAGTATTTTTGCTTTCCATAAGTGTAATTACTACTCAGACATTTATTTTACCTTTTCTGAAACGGAAGTTTTGACGTCCCTTTCCAAAGCACCTGTGTGCGGTACACGCATCGTACGTCTGCTAATTAACAATAGTCTACGATATTTTGCAGTTTGTTGCGATTCTTAATAACAATGAATTAAACTTTGAATGTGACAAAGTTTCTTATAAAATTGCTTATCAGTTATATTTTCATTTCCATTCATATGGTTGACACAAAACAAAATTTTAAGTTTTGTCATTACCACACAATTGTTTTGTTCATTTATATAATACTTTACCCACGACGAAGACCGCCAACTGTCACAAACTAGTCCGGTGTAATGAAGATTTTTTGTGGTGTCTTCATTTTAAAATTTTTACATATAAGAAGTTAAAAGTGTGAAGTAAAGAATGACTGAAGTCTTATTGGGTTATTTTTTCTGTGAATTATGGTACATACAATATTTTGGCTATATAAGAAATTGCAGTAGCGCTAGAATCACTAAAAAATAAGTAAGTAAAGGGTATTTTACAAAATTTCTCGATATATATCACTCTGGTTTACTAATCTTAACCTACTTTTTGCTATGCAGTTAAATAAAAATTTCAAAATGATTAAATCGTGTTTACAATGAATAATTAATTTCACAGTACTTACTATCAAGCCACTTGGAGTCGTATTTCAAAGTCCTCTTGAAGCTGTATTCCCTTCTGCCAGTGGTAAGATTATGTAAATCAGTTCTAAAGATGACAGTGTCGGCTTTTGTAAATTCAGCATTTGTGCCCGAGTACAATCCTGGAAGGTCACCAGGATTTCCTTTTTCTACCCAAACAGCAGTTGAGTTATCGGCTGGATCATACGGACATTTAGCAATACCCATCCCTATACCTGGAACGAACGTATTTCTACCCAGATGGGTTAAATTTGCCTGAAAATAAAAAAAAAAGTTAATGCATTCTCAATGCAGTAAATGTAAATTTTACTTATATTAAATTTACATCTCTCGTCAGTTTAAAGTGTAATACATCGTACATTTCTTACGCCAAGTGTCAAAAGACGGAAAGAACATATTTAATACCTTTTTGTATGTTTTAGTGAACCGTGAAGTTTGTTCTGCCATCAGAAACCACCAGAGACAACACACATAGTCTTTTATTTACATTTTCCATTATTCAAGGGTTGCACACATAAATGCAAACGCGAAATCAATATGAGAATCCACCTAAGACCATGAGAGGGTTCTTAATGTGAGCCTGAATTTTTAATGCTCATTGCCGCTGCATCTTTGCGGTGTAGAGGTGAACGAGGGTGAAATGTCTTATCGCATTTCGCAAAAGCGTCTCGAAGTTGGTAAGCATTTCGTTTCATCTTTCATCTCATGTTTTGCCTGCTCTCTGGTGCTAATTTTCTTCTAGGATTTCGGTACAATTATAATAACAAATTTTAATAACGACTTCAAAGCGCTAATGCCGCATCCCTCCTCGATAATTCTTTAAAATTTAATCTGCGAAACGGCATATTAGTATTTGCTGTTCGTTCCGCTACATTCGTTTCCTTATCGTGCCTTCTCGATTTCTAAGAGACCAGAGGCACGTATCTTGCTTTCAATTGCGCACCCTACGCATAATAATTGTCAAGCTATAAGCAAATAAATGTTCATCCATGCGTAATGCGCGATATTTGGTTATATTAAGACAAATCGGTTAGGGGAACGAAGAGACCGTTGAGAAACCACTGCAAATCTACTCGAACCCAGAGCTAATTCATTATGTTTCATTTATCTATTTCTGTTTTCCTTGCTACGTTGACATTTTGCGTATTACGACTTTTCTTAATATAAAATACATCTTTGAGAAATTTCATGTAGGTGTAGACAACACTAGGTAAGGCTTTGTTCCAATCATATCTTGGTTTTATATAGATTAGCAGGTGAAAGAATTTCTAATAATAAAGAAAAGTAGAACATAAGATCAAATAAAATGTCACGACATTATTAGAGAGATTCTGCAGATTTTAAGTAAATCATGTTTTGCGTTATTTAATTTGATTTTATCTTGACATTTGATTCGTGTTAGTCTAAGTGGCATTCCAGACGAACTTATTTTACCGCGCAATATTATCAAATTTGTGCAGTTTGTAAAAAGTATTGAAGTCTTCGTGCGACGATTTAAAAGAGGAATACATTAACGTTATGCCGGCTTAGCAATTCATTACAAAAACTTGGCCGTACGTTGTACTAAGGTCTTATATACAGAGTGTGTTGGATGTTTAGATACTTCCTGAAACCCACGTTTCCAGCTAAAGTATACATATACCAGTCTAGGACGTTTCGCCGCGACTCATTCGCCGCGAGCTTTTGACTGCAGACACATTTGCCGCAGACACCTTTCGCCAGAGATACTTTTTGCCGCGGTAACCATTCACAAGTGTAGCATACTGACAATTCCATTTGAAGATTTTTAGTTGAAGGCAGCGAAACAGGTACGGATTCGATTTCAACTTCTTAGCAAATATGGTATTTAATTTACCATATGTTCATATCTACTAAAAACCTAACCTAACCTAACCTATCTGTTTTTGTTCTATAAGCTATTAAATGTCAAGGAGGCATAAAATTAACAATTTGTCAAAATGAACTTATTGCAATACTGCCAAACACAAAAAAAAAAAACGTTTTGTGTGCCATCCATTTCATATTTTAGTTTGTTAATGACGGATTATGATTTGTAAAATAAACTACTGTCGGCTTACTTTTATAGATTCCGCATTAGTTATTACCATCTGCGGCAAACGTCTCCGCGGTGAATGACTCGCGTCGAAAGATGCGCGGCGAAAGGTCCCGGTCCGTACATATACAGTGTTTTCTCAATAAAAGGAACAAATTCGATAAGATCCTGACAGTTGTCCTTTTGCAAAACCGTCCATTTACGTATTTGAATAGAAATCTTTTGGCTTATACACCAACACAATTTACTTTTGGTTTTCCAAAATATAGCATTCTGCATATTTCTATGGATTTAGATAGCTAATCAAAAACACCCTGTAACATTCACTTTTCAACGAACTCCGAAGTAGTCTTTACTGAATTTGCGAAGTCTGTCTGTCCGCATTTTTTTTTAAATTTTGAAATTTTGAGTTCAGATTTGGATTCTACATCAAAAACTAAAGACAACGTGGTGTCTTCGTTTTTCGATAACTCTTCGGGAACATGCTCAAATGGCCGCGGAAAATTGGAAAATCTTCAAAAATTCTTTTTTACTTTAGAATCGTATTCTACATCAATAAATTAGAGATACTTATACTTTTAGTTTTTTTTTATACCACCTCGAGAACATGGTCAGAATGGCCGCCAAAATTTGAAAAAATTAACAAAACGGAGTTCCTTGTGGTTATGCTTTGCATTCCCAGATTTTTTATTATGAATAACTTCGGTAAAATTTACATTCACTTTAAAATCCAATACGCCAGAAAACATCTATTGTAAAAAGTAATTAAAGCTTATTTATCACCTTAAAAGATTCTATCTCAACTTTTGTTTTTGTAGATGTTTCGGGAATTACTCATAAAAAGTAATTCAAACGGTTTATTGAAAGCATTTTCAAATCTTCTATCCAGATTTGTTGTTTTTAGAATAATAGAGTGTGTGCGAGTGATTTTGCAAAACAGTTGTTATGATCTTATCGAGTCTTTTCCTTTTATCATGAAGGCACTGTATTTTAAGTTTTTATTTAAATGTTCAAAATATAAACTGTGCAAATCTTAGTAGTTTTAATTTTAAAATTTAAAAAGTGAAAACGCGTTTCCATCTTGTGAAAACCTCACCTCGGCCTGTTCCAAAAGAATTTTATTATACGAAAATTCTCTAGCTCAAATGTCAAGATAAAGTTACATTAAATACCTCAAAATATAATTGACTTTATACTATATGCAATATCTCTCTATTAACTCGGGAAAAATGTTGTGTGTAGGTGTACATACATATAAGCTTGTCCTAATTGTATCTTGTTTTCCCACAGATAGTAGAGTAGTAGGAGGTAGAGTCTTTAATAGTAAAGAAAAGCATAGTTAACAAAACTCGAAACGCACATTGACATTAAAACGAGATGTTTTGTGCTGCAACTGTGGATCATCTGGGCTGACTTGAGTTTTATTTTCATTAAGGAACTGCAGTTGTCGTTGGCTTTCCAATAACGGATCGCAGC
Organism: Ignelater luminosus; assembly: GCA_011009095.1. Taxonomy (NCBI): domain Eukaryota; kingdom Metazoa; phylum Arthropoda; class Insecta; order Coleoptera; family Elateridae; genus Ignelater; species Ignelater luminosus. The sequence goes on from VTPC01000892.1 coordinate 113,412, forward strand.
GCAAATGGAGGGTGTTGTTTGAGATTTTAAGGCTGGATGTGTCGAGCGAACACAGCGACCTATGTGATTGGGTTGATTGTGTGTTCTGATGTCTTTATTTATTTGCAAGGTATTTTAGTGGTAACAACACCAATAAACTTCTACAGTAGATTCCTTGTGCTGAGACAATCATCTTATATAAATTTCTGAATATTTCAAGTTACGAAATGATGATTTATGATGTTTAAAGTAAGAATAAACTGGATGAGATGAGAAGTGGAAGATTAATGAATTGATTCAAGCTGTAGTTGCATGGTCAATGCAATGAAGAATATGCGAAACACACTTCTCTAAGATAAATGTCACTGTCTGAAGTAGTACATAGATTGATCTAAAACAGCTTGAAACTTATAATGAGCTCATATCAAAATTGTATTGTATTGTAATTCGCGTTGTAATTAAGTATAGTATCTAAGCCCTTCCTTCGATTCCAATCTCTTCAAACATTAGCGTAGTTTACATTGTATGGTGTTGGCAGAATTAAAAGCATTCACCTTCGACACTACTGCTACTAGTATTCATGCAAATCTATCACTACGTTTCTTCATTTCTTTGTATTGAAACGAAGACCAAGGAAACTTAGTACATAGGCCCTCTAGAACTTATCCATACTTTATTACAGGTGTCACACAGCCAATTAATTTTCGGTTACTTGATCGATGAAATGTTTCTGCTGGAATATCTTCATGGCCGAAGAATTTCTACAGTCGAATATTTTACTCTTGTTTCATGGTTTCGGATTCAATCGGTTCATTATTGAGTGACAATCTAAAAAAAATTAACCAACCGAAAGGTCTATAACTTCAAAGACCCATCTCCAAAATACGTAAAATATCTCAAAAGTAACGCTTGGGTTTGCACAAATTCTAATATTGAGATAGATTATTCGATAACCCTACTTAAAAACGTAACACATCGTTCAATAAGTCCCGAGACTAACCCAGAGATGGTGCTAGTAGTACCAAACTAGCCACGTTTTCCTAGAGTGCGAACCTTCACATGAAACGTGTAAAAATTTCACGTCGATTGGACCACAAACAGCAGAGTTATCGAGGTTAGAGTAAAGTCACTTTGTAATTTGTTTGAAAAATGGAACAAAGCGAGTTTCGCGTGTTGATAAAACATTGTTTTTTAATGGGTAAAAACACCGTAGAAGCCCAGCAATGGCTTGAGAAACGTTACCCGGACTCCTCTCCATCCAAATCAACGATTTGTCGTTGGTATGCTGAGTTTAAACGTGGTCGTACGGACACAAACGATGCGGAACGTTCGGGTAGGCCATTGGAAGCCGTTACACCGGAAAATGTGAGTGAAGTATTCAAAATCGTAATGAAAAATCGCAAAGTAAAGGTCCGTGAGATTGCAGAAATGACACAGATATCATCTGGAAGCGTATTTACAATCCTTCATGAAAAATTGAGCATGAAAAAAAAAACGAATCGACGATTCAGAGAGCTGTTTATCGCTATTTACTCGCAATAAAAAGGATTTCCTGCGTCGATACGTGACCATGGATGAAACATGGATACATCATTTCACTCCGGAGTCGAATCGGCAATCATCTGAGTGGCGCATGGCTGGCGAAAGCCGCCCAAAGCGTCCAAAAACGCAGCAATCTGCTGGCAAAGTCATGGCGTCTGTTTTTTGGGATACACATGGCGTCATTTTCATTGACTACCTGGAAAAAGGTAAATCGATCAACAGTGATTATTATATTGACTTGTTGGTACGTTTGAAGGAGGAGATCGCAGCAAAACGACCGCACATGAAGAAGAAAAAAATCCTTTTTCAGCAAGACAATGCACCATGCCACAAGTCCATGAAAACAATGGCAAAAATCTACGAGTTGGGCTTTGATTTGCTTCCCCACCCCCCGTATTCGCCAGATTTAGCCCCCAGCGACTACTGGCTCTTTGCTGGTCTCAAAAAAATGCTCCAGGGAAAAAATTTGGCTCGAATGAGGAGGTCATTGCCGAAACTGAAGCCTATTTTGAAGCAAAGGATAAATCCTTCTATAAACATGGTATAGAAATGTTGGAAAGGCGTTGGAAAGATTGTATCACTCTAAAAGGAGATTATATTGATGAATAAAAATGATTTTTGAAAAAAAAATGTTGTTTTCGTTGTTAGTCTCGGGACTTATTGAACGATGTGTTAGCTTTGTTTCGTTTTACACACATATATCCCATATTGCCGAATTCCATTTAATTTAATTCCATTAGTCCCATACAATTTCATTTACTATGAACCACATTGTCTTATAGCCTAAATGTGCGTATCGTTTATTACACAGGAAATACAAACGTTGAAGAGCAACTTACCCAACTTTGATTTTTATTGCAGACTTTTAATGTTTATTTAGTACAAACTAACTTTCAAATTCACGAAGAGTTTATTACGGAATGAGGCTTTAGACGAATTGAAGGAATTACGTTCTTTAGAAATATGGAAAAAACCGCTTGGTGCTAAAACTTTTAGACTTTCAAGACGGTCAAGTTGAGAAATACTACTTTGAAGTAGTGTATAATTAGTTTATCAGGAAAGGACTTAAAACAAAATCTCGAAGATGCAAGGAAATTTCTGCTATCCCACAAATTATTAATGGGGGCAAATAGTATTCAAAACTCTAGTAGGTTAGAATCTCAACCATCGTTAATAAAACAATACACCGAACTTCACAGTTGTCTTGTTTGTGTTTTATTTCCAACTAAATTTAATTTGATATGAGCGGTAGGTATAGTATAAAATCTGCATTAAGAATTTTTATGAAGTATATAATAAATAATAATTAATATTGCTTTGGATAAGTAAGTCAGTCGGCTGTGAAGATTTTTTATAAAGAAATTGATTATTCATTATTATTTAATAAAGGAAACTGTGAAAAGTGGATGAAGAAATTTAGCGATTAGCTTTAAAAAAATTAATTATTAAACAAATTCTTATTGAACAATAAAGTGGAAGTGCTTGTTATAAAACTTAACTAGTGCTAAACACGAACTTCTTCTGCTCCACCGAGCAGCACACTCATTTAATATATAAAGCTTTAATGAAGAACGCTTGATATGAAACTTATGAAATTTTAATACAGAAAACTTAGCTCCAGGTGGATAATTGAGGCTTGCGACCCTCATCCCTCTTAAAACTTCTTATTACCTTTCATTACACGACGCTAGGGTGTATTTTAATAACAACATTTTTTTACTGCTAGAGTTTATTAAACATAAGGTATTAAAAACCGCAGACGCAAAAATTTCGCGATGTACGTAAAAATGCATGCAAAAACTGCACATAAACTTATTATAGCTCAAACAAAAAAGTCGTTAAATCTAAATTAAAAAAAGAAAGATATATATACTTACGTGAACCACCCAATCTTTGGGATTATGGGCATTAGTTCCACATAAATACAGTCTGCTTCCATCACCTACCGGTTGGATGACTCGAATGTGGTTTCGGCAGTCGAAATGCTGTAAAGAAAAAAAAATGTTATACGTAATAATAATTAATTTACTCTATTGTAAAAATGGAAATAATGAATTTCTTTATACAAACTTAAAACTTACAAGATGATTCCCTACTGCTGAGTTTTCTAAGTTTTCTAAATTTTATTATTATTTTAAACAGATTCAAGAACAATGATGTTTTGAACATATTTTTCAAAAAATATGCCCTGAAAGATAAGAATAAACGAACTCTTACAACCGTGGTATGGTTATTAATTAATCATTACGTGACGGTACTTTTGTGACTACTCTGTTTTTTAGTAAGTATAGGTACATGGAAATTTTACAAAGTGGAAGATGGAGAAAAGTAAAACGTAGACAGTGGGCAAGAAATAGGTGGTGATACTCCTAACAAATTACAATGTAACACTACTTGACATTATAATAAGATCAAAATGTTTCAAACAGGTACAAAGTGAGAAAGACGTGGCATAAAATTGATTCTTCTTCTTCTAGGAAGTTACAACTTCTCAAAGCCGATTCTGACTTCTTCCGCTTTTTAATGTGTATGGGTTCAGTTTTTAAATATTGACGCTTTGAATGAAAAAAAAATGAATGTAAATTTTTAATGCTTTTGAGTTCATATTTACAAAGATAAAACTGTTTAATTTTTCCGTTTTTCTTAACAATAGAATGTTCCAAGGAAGAAATGCAAGTTAGAAAAGTCGACGATGTTTTGGCGCTTTGGCTAAGTAATAAGGTAGGTAGTGAGGAATGTGGAAACCAAACCACCAAGACTTCCAAAAACTTCCAAACAGTTTATTTCTCATTGTATTTTACAGAACGTGAATTTAAATAAAGAAATTTCACATCAGGTTAAATCAGTACATAACGTCTTATATATTTCTTACATTTATTTGTTTTAAACCACTTTTCTTTGGAATCTCACTATAGTAATATGCTGTGGGATTCTAGTGTTCATAATAAAAATTCAAACATTTAGAGCATGGGTATCAAACTGGTGGCCCGAATGTTTTTGCAGCCCAGCCAACAAAACGAAAACATTAAATGTCCTTGTCCTTTTTTATTTCTGTACTTTTCAGAATAAACCTACCTTTGAATATTGATTTTTTTGCGGCCCGCCTAAATTTTTACCTTTTTATTTTGGCCCATGTCGGCCTTTGAGTTTGACACCCATAATTTAGAGCAACGATTCTGTATTATGCTATTGGACAGAATCATTCTTGTTTACGTTTCAGTTGACTAGATCGCCTAATAGAATTTAAAATCTAAAGCCATTTTTCTAACTCGATTGGAGATTCCAAATATATAAATAATATATGAAGCACTTTACGAGTGCTTCAAGTCCTTAAAAAATGGTTTGAAGCCTCTCAAGGTCCTAGCTAAGAAGTCTGAACTTGCAAATTTCAAGTGTTAAGACAAACAAATGCGTTATTCAGCTATACATCGTTCATCAAATAGTAAACATAGTCCCGGCTCTGTGCTTCAAAATTAGTAATAGAAAAATAGAAATTAAAATGTAATTAGTAAAACGAAACTAAGAACAGTGAAGTAAGAAATGCAAGACTGTTTTCAAAAATTAACTTGATAATGGTTGCGAAGAGATGAAACATTTGCTTCCTTAACTACATTTAGTACTTAAAACCACCATTATATATATAATTTCTTAATAACTTAAAGCAACTTTTTAAAGAGACGGGCAGTTTCGCAAGGGCTTAAAGCACTTTTGCAAGAACTCGAAGTACTTTTCAGCATTTCGAACGCTTATAGGTTCCAAGCAGTTTTAAAGGTTTTAAATTGCGCTTCTTGTTTGAGGTCTTAATTTTTGAGTATTTGGTAATTGGAGCTTTTAATATTTATTACTGAACGTAGTAATCGAGGCATTGTTTTAAAAGTAACTATTTGGTCCTTGATAATTTGAAGCACTTTAGCTCAGTGCTTGCGCTTGGTAATTTAAGTATTTTATCTCAGTGTTTCGTGCAGCTCTACAGGATACTGTATTAAAATAAAGAAGTGATGGTATTTTCAGTTTAGCCAAAAATGATACTATTCTCATTGTATTGTAGAGAAAAATGATCCGATTACTATTGGCAGTGTTATAGTTACGATAGGACCAGAAGTTCTTGAAATTAAATCGACTTCTTTTGGGTCCTATACCAACCAGCCGAATTTATGTTATGCTTTATAGAATCATCCTGTATTCCTCTATAGTTCGATTTCAGCTGTGCAGTAAAAAAAAAGAAAAAGAGCGGTTTGAATAGCCGAATGCCAAATTACGTGCCCAAATTGCTTTATTGTGCATTAGGAGAAATTCTTAATAATGCCTTTTGGACTAGCCTTATAAGCTAGATAAACTAACGAAGCAAGGCATTTGAGCACATGCTTAACTCAAAACTCTTGGTTCTGGGTCGAGCATATTTTAGCTTTAGTTACGATTAGTGGCTCCACTAAATCTTGGTTTGTATTGCGCCACTGTACCGACAAATCATTCACCATACTGCCTTATAGCGGCGAGAATATATCTTCTTACAATTATGTTTCGTCAAAAAGATGCTTTTTGGTCGAAATGGACGAGTACAATGAGCCGGTACTGTCAAAAAACCCACCAGCAGCTTTTAAGCAGGTCGTGCTAAGTATTAAATCCTCACCATAGTAGAAATGTTAATAGTGATTATGTACGATTTGATATACACTAAGGTGATCTCTATGGGGGATACGGATTGACTTACAACAGACTCTGTGACAACTTTGATATATATCTTGTCGCCTCCGCATAATCAGAAAAACCTTTTGTCATATTAGGCATTCTAGAAAACCATTTACAGATATCCTGCACTCCCGTATATGTACTCTTCTATTCAAAAGTAAAGGTTTATTTACTTTATTTACTCGTACATGTTGTAAATTTGATTTCTGTTCAAATGGTTTCTACGGCAAACCAGAAAAATATCAATACAACACTTAAATCCAATCTGTGACTTTATATCTACGATAATTTTTTGAAGTTCAATGTTACATGGTAACAAATTATAAAGGTCGAGTTTACATTAACGAAATATTGCCCAAATCATTTTACTTTTGAATAGAAGAATACGTAAGATCCATGACATGATGATTTCTGTTCGATTTTATGATGTAAAAATTATGAAATGTAAACTTAAACTAAAGAAACAAATAGGCAAACTATAACACCCAATGATGATAATAATGAAATCTTAAAAAGTTACGTGAACGTCAGTTTTGATTGCTTTGTTACTTGTTAAGTTACTTAATTCTTACTTCCGCAAGCAAAATTATTTCTAAACTAGATGTAAAGTAAAACAGTTTGCTGTTTCAATCTTACACATCCTCGTGTTTTCGTAAATTGTTTATGTGTTCAGTTTATTTCCCACAATTTATCTCGGTGTATGTTGATTTTCCATATTATACGGAAAGTAATTTAATTTCAGATTAAGTTAAAGTTGGCAATGAAAGCTTCCAGAATGTAACCTACTTGTCCAATAAATTTAAGTACATAAGCGACAGTTTTAGATACAGTCGGCATTATGCTCCACATAACTTCGTAAAACCGCAGAGTTCACATGTTAAGCAAAGTTAAACTACGTTATTAATAGTCCCCGATTCGGGCGAAAACGCTTTGGTTACACTTCAGTTCCTGCATTTGTCAAACTACATTAAACTTCAACGTCCGAATTTGAACTGCTTTTATCTAAAATTGTTGCCGAAATTCACATTTCACTTCATTAAAAATTATCGTGTAACGCATATAAACGTCCCTCGTTTTAAATGTGAGTAATGGAGCGAGCGCTTCGTAATTTCTGAAAAATCTAGACTTGACAAAGTGTTTCCTGAGCTTTACAAATAAAGACTTCGGAACAACTATTATTATAACGCGAGAAAAACGAGCAACGATGCTTCGTTAAAGCTCGAACTTAATTTTCCAAATTTCCGTTAATGACTCGTTTCCATTTAGTTTCTGTAATAGAACACACGCTCATAAATCTTTAAGCGAGTAAATATATAAATTGCGAAATGACCAGCGAGCAACCAAGCTAACGATTTATTACTCCCGTCGAGCTTTCGCCTTAAAGCCTTGAAGGAAGTACAAAAAATGTATAAAGGTGGTTCTTAGAATTAATCTTTTACTTGAGGATTTTTGTAGTATTATGCTTTGTTTATGAAAGAAAGAGGGGTTTATTTATGGAGCGCTTAAGAAAAGCCGATTGGTGTAGTAGACGTCGTCAGCGCGTACCTGAAATCTTCTTAAGTTCAGGGCAGGTTTTCATTACAGTAGACGGATTTCAAGAAAAAAAGTTTGTTTTTTAGATGCCCTAACATACAATCGAGGTGTATACAACACTCCACACTTCTTCTGTATCTTAAAGGTTAAATCCTCACATAAGCGTTTTTAGATAAAAAGTTCTTGTATACGAACGCCAAAAATGCACAAGAAAATTCTATTTCTTAAAAAGGATATTTATCAAGGTAATAACAGACATTTTAAAATGACGCTTCAGGTAACCTAGCAATATCTCCATTTGCACGTAACTACATATCTAGCAGTACAAGTTTCAATTTATCCTTTTGTACCGAATAGACTCGTATATTTTGCAGTAAAGAGTAGATGTACAAGGCAAATCCTCGTGTAAGGCTTTTACGTGTCAGGACGTCAAAGGTTTTACACAAAGTGCATTGCTTCTGTAGCTGCACCAGCAGCAAATTTAGCACTGACATCTCAATCTCGTAACCGCTTCATGGGTCATAGAGTATCCTATGACCCCGAATGTTCTTGCTTCGTCGAGTCCCGTTATTTTCACTCTCTTTAAGTTTATATAGTATTGATTTAGAACTTTCTTCTGCATTTATTTAAAAGTGTTTACTTAAAATAGCTTCTAAGAATTGACATATTATTTCCCACTGGGAAATCGACAAAAGCGTCGAGAAAAGATCTTTTAACAAACGCTCAATGTCATTCAGTGCTACTAGTTGTCGTTTTGTTGGTGTAACAGATTGAACGATTGTAAGTGCACGGGGTGCACGCATCACATCTGCACCTACTGTTACTCCCAAGTGCGACGTAAACTAAATTTATGTGTCTAAAATTAAACTTTAAGCGTTATGTGCCATTTAATTCCAACTCGAGAGACGCTAGCCGTGATTGCCTTCATACGTTCTAATCAATTGTGCGTGTAATTGCAACATAAGATTTGTAGAAGTGGAGGAAATAGTTGTGAGGTCAGACATGAGCTTTTGCAATTTCCAGACGTTAAACTCGCATTGTTTTGTTTCCAAAAAAGAAACTGAGAATGCATTACTGGCCAGATTTATGTTTTAGATAATAGACATTTGTACGAAACCAAGTGAGAATCACAATTTAGTCGTGTGGACGTTAAAATACTCTGCAACAAAGGTTTGCAGCTGTTTTACAAGACTTGTGCTGACATAATGGCCTAGGTATGTGACAATAAAATTATTCACGTGCCGATCAATAAAAATAAAGTAATTAGATCTGTTACTTATACTGAAAATGAATGCAAAGAATGTGAATTGCTTCATGTACTGCAATTCATATACGTTTATTCTTCTTCTTCTTACTATTATTATTTAAAAGATTTAATTTTGATCTCTGTTAAGCAATTTCAGCAGTGGTAATATTTAAAACCTTGATTTCGGAAACATTCTATATCAGAAGATAAAAATTATTATTGAAACACAATGTATCCGTCGTGAGTGTGTGGCGAAGCAGAAATCTGCTACTTTACTTTTTCTCAACAGCTTCTATTGTGATATTCTAATTTTCAATAGTTGCAGTTTTCAAGATTATATGAATGTCCTCGTTCTTTTTAAAAATTATTTCTAATAAGAGGTAACTTAAATGGGACAAGTTAAAGGCACGAGCAGGTCAACGTATACCTACTAAGTATCCAAAACTTCAAATAATAAGTATAGTTCATGTTGCTAGTCGATGATACTTTCCAAAATAGTGTAGGATTTAATAGTGGCTTAATTAAGTACCGTGTTGTATCCCCCCGGTCACAAAGTCATATTGTGTAGTGTTGTTCACTAATTTGGCAGGTTGCAGCAACGATGGGCCGCAGAGACTTTAGTTACACTAGTGATGTGTAATCAAGATTTGACTGGAATGAAACGACAGATGCTAATAAATGATAATATTCTTCGTCACAATCGACTAAACTGCTGTAAAAACTTACATCAAACTACTAAGTAACACATTGATGATTATTTTTTAAATTTGTTGGAATGGCAGGAAGGAAGTTGTCAGTGTGTTCCCAATAAGATCTCGTTTTTGAATATCTAAAACTATAGTAGTTTATTTAAATTTGCGAACCTGTTTAGTCTTGTCTGAACATCTCTGTTTCGATGTCTTGGTATTAACGACGCCCTTACTTCACTGGTCGTGGGTACTGAGCTTTACGGTACTACCTTCAGGATTCATCAACTTCCAGTGTAATAGACTTTTTGAAACTGTAATATTAATTCTGTTGCAAAAATTTACTTTACTTCTGTTGTTAGCTCTATAATTATCATCTCCATTTAGCAAGGTCGTAACTAAGATTGCATAGGGGGTTTTTCCATGGAGAAGCCGAAATTTCAACAAACAATACAACCGTTAAAATAACAACTAGAACAAACCTCCCTAAATATGGTCTTGATCTTTACTACCCGCAGATCTGTTAATTAACGTTAGTTGTATTTACTCCAGTTATTTAGTAACTTTTAAATTATTTTAAGCTATTAACGACGAATGCAAAATATTGAATCGTATTTTCTAAACACTATCTTGTTCAAGTATTATGTGTAATAGAATAGAATGAAACAGTAGTTTCAAATTAATACAATTAGTTTCAGTAACGAACGAAACTATGTAGCAAAGGAATTTGTATTAAAGCCAGCAAAATACTATAGTTACTGTTGCAATCTAGAGGTTAACATTATGCACACACTTCTGGCTACTCACGGTTTACATTCTTTGTCACGGTAGTGATATTGCAATAGCTCACTGATTCAGATAAATGATGTTTGCAGTTAGTAATAGAGTACCTTACACATTTCCGTTACATCTGCATTTTTATAATACTGTCCATTGTACCACATCTATATTAAGATTTAGTGATATTAAGAGTTTGCTGCATTTATATTTTATGCTAGAAAGGGCAATAACAAGAAATACCTGCAGTATCTTGAGAATAATGTAGTGAATTATTAATGTAACGGCGTAGTGTGCATTATACAAGAACAGTAGTTTTCAAATAAAATGTTACAATTTATCTCAAAGAATCCTTGTTAATCTTATTTGTAAGCGCATTCTGATAATACAAACAAGAAAAGTCGAATCAGGAACTGTGTAAGCAGTAAAGTCACGCCATGCAGCCATTAACAAAGTTTCTTGGCCAATTCCGTCAAAGTGGGCGTCTGACGTGGCTTAGCTTGGTAAATTATCCGTGTAATGATTCCAGTATGTAATTTCAGGGGGTGATATAATATTTATTATCCATTAGATGACGCATCTAGAAGTATTTTCACTATGAAAATGAAAATACTGTAAACAGTATTGTTAAAAAAAGGAAAAGCATATTATCCCTAAAAACCCCCTTTAGTTCGTTCTAGGGTTCGAGGATTGATTGACCAATTTTGCCTCTCAATGAGGGTTTTAGTTTCAAGCTGTTTCATGCCCGTTGTAAGATGAAGAATGGCGCCTGTAGCTGTTTCTAGAATGTCACGTGAAAAAGCAATTAGAGTTATTCAAACAGATGAATGAATGAATGAAATGCAGAGTAAAAATCAATAAAACGTACACGTTTACGAGTAGCTATTTATGATTTCCATTTGAATTTCTACAAGAATCTGGCGAAAACTTATCGCTAAATACCTTCTTTTTAAATAATAAATGTACTGAAAAAATAAACAACTACTTTGTGGTACGAGTACAATATTAGTTCAAGTATCAGAAAACACTCCCAAAAATGTTTCTTAAATCATGTTTTGATAAGTAGTATTGCGGTGCGACGTAAAAATAAAAGAGAAAACATGACTATTTTAATGCACCCCGTATAATTAAATAACATACCTACTACATATATTATAAGAAAATCGACAGTGTAATGACTGAAATAAAGTGTTGGTATTTTATTCCCTTTTTCCCGTAATCATTTCAAGAGAAGAGTCTTGCTTTAGGAAATAATTAATAGTAAAATATAATTAAACTGAAGTTGGAAGTTAGTATCCAAAAAAATCAGTTTCTTTTATTTTCAGAACAAAAGAGGTGTAGAAGAAGCGTTAGACAATTACTGCTGACACGCCGTTATCAGAAATAAGTCACAGCATTTCATTTTGTTTATGAATGCATTTTCCGCGTCGTGATGAACTGACGGCAAAGTGATGCGAATACTGGGAGAGGTGCTTGATAAGCTCCACGAACACAGGAAGAGGAAGCAGGGCAGACAGCCCTTGCGATGCGGAACGGGCGCCCTTCAGAATGCCTGGCTGACTTCGTAAACGCGTTTGGCTATCGATGCCTGATCTCATCTCATTGTCGTTGATGATGTGATGAGTTTCGATCAGTAAGCACGAAACGGGGAGTGTTTCTTTTTGTACGGTTACACACCTGCTTCTTTCACTTTTTACAGCAAAGCGAACTTTTTACAACATACTAAAGCGAAAAAGTTTTTCCTGGTAAAAATAAAAATTGCGTATTACTAAAACGTTCCTATATAGAGTATACCATATTCCCTTATAACAAGCGTAACTGCCTACGTTCTAGGAAGGAATAATTTCTTATGAAATAATGCTTTTCTGTACGAGTACGTACTTGCCTAGATAATGAGAAACATTACCTAACTTAAAAGGTTCTTTTGTGCTTTATTGAATCGTTTAAAAGTATAAAAGTAGGTTCTATATCATGTAATCTTTTATTTTTCTTAATTCTAGAACTTTGTATTACTAGTACCTAATAGAAAAAGACGAACCAAATCTCTAAGTTGGAATTCTGAAGGTATTAAATAATATTAAGAGCCAATTATTTTGAAGTAAATCAAATTCTATGAACTTTCTTTTTAGAATGATAAAAAGAATAAAAAGTAAAGACAAAAGAAAATGAGACTTACTTAGAAATACGTAAAATACGTTTTTAGGACTTTTAAATATTCACATTGGCTTTACAGTTCTACAATCATTTTCTATTTTTGTTCTTAAGATCTCATTCTCCAAACGGTTAATGAAATTACTGCAGCGCTTTCTATTTAAATTAATCTAAAAATCTACGTTTATGTCTATGCTTTTAAATGCATCCGCATACGAGGTTAAAATTTATGCCTTGGATTTTAATTCTTGTCTCTTTATGTACTCCACTGAGAATTAAGAACACTTTAAAAATAAAAAAAAATTATTTTCCTTATTTCTTTAGACGTCCATATAAATGTGTAGTCAATTCATGGACTTCTGTAGGTTTCTATTTCATAAGTTAGTAATGAAATAAAAAGTTACTTGCAGACATGTAACAACCAAATGGTATAACAATTATGAAATCTGATTTTCATCAGATTGTCAAATGTTTATAGAGATGTTTTTGTCGTATTCTAAGGTGATCATTCATAATAGCTTTTCTAGGACAGTACTGGTTTTTAAATAAGCTGTACTTACCGACCATGATGTATTGATTCTGATTTGCATTGATTTTGCATATGTCAAGCCTAATCTTTCGAAATCATGTTATAGATTGTCCTTTTATAGCTACTTCTAATAGTACTAACATAGAAAATACAAATGTAGCCACAGCTGACATCCGATTTTCTGCTTTTAGTCTTACAAGAAAAAGAGCTACCGGCTCTTCTTTCATTCAAACACTTTCATGTGATCTAAACATAGTCATTTGTCATCCTGATCTACCCATTTCTCTCAATATTTTTTAAAGTTTGTATAGTATTTATGTACTCTTCTTTTTAGCCTGCTTATAACCAATACCAAAAAGATTGAAATTTCCGTTTTTCGATTTTCGACTAGGATGAAGGATTAATAGATTGATCACGGGCAAAGTATTTTTGCTATAAGATACAAACACAAAACCAATAGAACTTATAAAGTGCCACGAGAAGATTTATAAATATAAATAAATTCACTCTACGATAGTTAGCTATTATGTTAAAACTCTTATAGCTTATATTGTGAACCAACAATTGTAAATTACGGTTCTGTACTTTAGTATTTCAAGAGTACGGACAAGAGATGTAATCCCCTAAAAAAGTACATTTATAAAACTCATGGAAATATCGGACAAGTTTATAAGTTTGGGTTTTCTAAAATAACATTTTTCTCGAATCTGGAGTGCTGACTCTTCGAATCAAATATGGTATGTTCAGGCTTTCTTGAAAGAAAACTCACGCCTAAGAAAACCAGTCTTGACCTAAGAACTAACTAATCGATGACTATTATTGACCCTGTCAACTCATTGCCAGGGAAGCACCATAATAGTCATATTACCTGGGTGAGAAATTTTAATGTCAAAACTTTTATGTGGTCCCAAACACTTCCGAACGGAATAAAATACTATTGCGGTTTAAATAAAAGTGATTCGGGAACAATTGCCTCTGCATTTTCAGATTTCAAATATCTGATGCTGTCTTTTCTTCATGGTGCAGATGATATTTTATCTGTTATTTTAGAAACGTATCTGAACTCCATTCGTTTTCAAGAAAGAACGCATGTAAACAAATGCACGTGAACAAGCAGCTACTACTTTGGACAGAATTTTGCTGCCGTGGCATGCCCATGTTCGGCGGTCAATCGCGATGATCACGCACTAATCATTGTTTGCTTGTACTCTCTTTTGAACCTGAATTGAGTTTAAGAACATTTGCGGATCCTCTAAAAAAAGTTTCAAGCATCTAAAACAATATTTCTGTAAATGTTCCTTACAAGAATTTCGTTCAGTGCTTTCTCCAGTCGTGTGCACTTTGGACGACTTGCATTATTTCTCAAATAACAGTTTCCTTTTCATTATCTGCTGTTATATACTTTTTTCATCTTTACGGAATTACGTGATTTGGGTTAATTATTCCATGTCTTTTTACTAATTTCATCTAATGTTTGTTAATAGTCTTTATGATTTAAAAGTAACTGGCGCAGTCAAAAACATAAAAAGGTATGTCTTTGTATAGGGGTATAGGTTAAAGTAGGTTTATATTATCAATTGATTACTTTGCTTTTCGCAGTTAAAAAACCAATAGCAAGGTAGGTTAAATGAATAATATAACGTATGATAGCAACCTACAATACGAAACGAATTGAATTTTTAGTTCCCTCTGTGTTAACCTGAACGATTATACCCTGGTGATTTGGTCTTTATTTAATTATTTTGTAAGAATTACACCCCAGTGAATTGACGATTATATTCAAATTGAACGATTCTATTTTAGGTACTCCAAATCTCATTGCTAATGTAGCTTATGTTTGCATCGTAATTCGTTCTAGAAATTTCGTCTAACATAATAGAAACTGTAAATACCTTGTCTCATAAATTATTCAAGATAGAATATCTGCAAAAATTATAATATAATAGCTTTAACCCATCCAATTAGAAACGGGACATTGTATACGTGTATCATAACTACACAATTACATACAATTTGTCTGGCGAAGCGAGGAGTAAACTTAGGAATTCTTTTTTCAATTGCATATACGTACTGTGATGCATGTAAATGAATATTGAATCAATGATTTAATTTTTTTGATGTTTATAATTTTGTAAAGCGTCAAATAATTTTAATTAAAGATTATGTGATGTGATGACTTTCTGATATTTGATTGATAACCTAAAATAAGACCACCATCATCAACACGTGACAAACCTCAATCAAACTGACAGTTAATTATAACATTTAAAATATTCTATTTAATTGTTTGATCAACTAACTGTCCGTTCTTATGCTCTTAAAATAACTCTAATGAAATCATAGTTATTGTTGTTTTCTTATTTAGGTATCATTTCAACCTTTGAATATCATTACAGTACGTATAGTTATCACTTTGGTATTTGGACGCGTTTGGCTAATCTGTCGAGTCTAATGTATTTAGACTTTAATAATAAATCCCCATTTTTAAAGTTGTTTTAAATTTAAGATACAATTAGAGAATATGAACTTGTACTGGACAGACTATATAATAAATATGTGGTTAATTATGTTGGTAATGCTTAAAGTAATTTGAACCAAGATGTAAATTAAAAATTATATAGAGTAACATTTCAAGGAACTATCGCAGTTTATCCACAGTTTAATGTAACGAATTAAAACTGATTTACAGTTATGTCCTATGGTTTATTATCATCGAAATTTATGATTTAATAAGTAAGCAAAACGTAATGGTTAATTTTACGTCCTAAAATATTACCCCAACGTATATAATGATACGCGATAAGTACTTTTGTTATTGACGAAATAACCATTCAATTAATCGATAAACAATAAATTTAGCAACCCTTTGATTTTACGTGTTTTTATCGTCCGAATCAGTTCTCTCGAAAAGTGCTGGAAGGAGAAAATTCGACAGTGGGCAATCGCGAATGTGTTTCACGGACGCAATACATCTAGCTCGCTCCAACAAGCAAAGGTTAATCCTAACTTTAAAAGAAGAAAAATGAAACAGTGGTTGGAACGTATATGCGATCGAATGACAAAGTGGCCGTCTAGAAAATGGCCCTTAAGGCGAAGAACTTCAAGCCCGACGACGGCGTGTTGTGGAGCAGGAAAACGACTATAACGTTTGTCGTTGCCAAATCGCAATGGCTCTTAACCTCCGACCGCGGAAATAACATCTTGGCTATCGATTCCCCACGGGAACAACTTCTTATATAGTTGGAAAAAGTTGAGTTCCTCACACTGCAAAAAGCTCTGATCGGCCGATTGCTTTGGAAATTGGCGTGTTATTCGCTTCTGACCACTAGGGACTCGATAAATGGATGTGTTAGGCCCATAACATATTATTCCCATCACAAATCGTACTTTTACTCGCTACTTCTCGTTTGTTATGTCCCCTGAATTTCGTTCTTGTAAAATTTTATATTGCTCACTCTGATGCATCTCCATTAGCTAATTTGAACTCTTCTATTTTCAAACTTTTATTTGGAATTAATTTTATATTTATGATTTAAGAGAATCGATTTGGAAAATATGATTAATTAAACATATTGACTATGTATATTATTCATCACGTCGAAAATAAAAAAATAATTACAATATTTAGCAAAGCTTTAGAACGAACATATTAATACGCAATACATTTTAGTATAATTTATTTTTCATACGGCCAGTAGGCATAGGATTACATTTTTCATCTTTGTAGGTCAAGTACTATTGATAATCTTAATCAGCAACACTGATTAAACCAGTAAAATTTCTGAATTTCTCCAATATTTTAGTGTTCCAAGTTATTATACTTTATCGTAGCAATCAATACATCTTCAAGTTTTTTTGTTTTCTTAGTAGACGTTATCCAACTCTTTACAATATCCAGGTCAATCTAAGAATGTTTCCACGTTCTTCAAGTTTATTTGTTCTTGCTAAACTTTTATAGCAGTTATTGATAAACACAACTCTAAGGTAAATGAAGTGCAATGGACAAAACCAATTTTCTTCTAAAAGTTTGAATCTTTCCTAATTGTGCAAGACGGCTTATAAAAATTGCAGTGACCTACTTATTTAATAAATGGATATTAAGGGCCGATTTATAACGAGTGCTTCTAAAATATCTACGTCAGAGTTAGCTTTGAAACTGAGAACGTATGCCGTTCGATCGTTTTGGAAATAGTAGTAGTACATAAAATAATTTGACAGTTTCTGAATAAAATTTTTACATTTATTATGGCAATTCTTAGATTTATCTATTTTATGATATCGTATAAGCAAAGAAAGATATTTTTATATTCATAATCAACCTGACGTAAATATTTTTGGAAAAGTCAATTAAACATTTAAAAGAGATTAAAATTTAACACTGAATTAATTCTGTTTGGATAGAATTTGACTGCATCCAAGCAACAACGCAGAATTAAATTTAATTCTCACTTACCTTTACTTTTTGCTTCTATAAACCGACCCTAAATCTATGTTACCTTGCTAAGGAGAACTATATCAGTTATTACCTATTTTCTTATTATTACAATTTCTAAGGTGACAAGCTCAGTGTAACGACCATGTTCCGTTTGAGAATAAAACTTTGTTCAAAAACAAAAATCGAAATTATTGGAAGAGCAGGTGTGGCGTAGGCGTCGGAATCCTGTTTATGGGGATGTCCAGCATCAGGATTTGACTTGATTTGTCAATTTGTTACTTTCCGGTTCTAAAGAGAGCAGGGACCGTTGAATAGGAGTAATCTTTTTTCGGTGAGGTCTGGATTGGTAATGCTGCGGTGGACATTGTTGGTTATGCAGTTGACGTTATTTATTGTTATTACTTGCAGTGGAGAAACGGCAAGATTTTCCCACCAACAGCTTGGGTGATGATGATGACCTGTTAAAAACTCTTGCTGTTTTGAATGTTTCAACTGTTATCTGTGGGCAGTGTAACTCTGAATTCTGAAGTTACCATAGTTCTTTAAGGTTCAATGGTCAAAGATAACTGTGTTATTATACCGAATACACAAATATTTGTGTGTATCTTCCCTAACCTGACTTCGTGAAACATTCTATTACGTTATAGAATAATCTACAACGCTACAGTAATAGATTTTACAGAGTGTCTGGAAAGTAATGGGACACGTTTAAGGGTGGATACCTAGAGCAAAATAGGTCAATGGAGCCCAACTTGCAACAAACGAAATTGCTTCCTTAAGAAGTTACATTTTTATTTTTTACTGCAACTCAGAAACTACTGATGCGACTTTGTTCAAATCTAATATGTTCTTTTCAGGATTAAAACACGTTTAAGACTTCAAATGCGTTTTTCTCAGGAACAGTGTACTTTAACGATTTAAACCAGTTATACCTTTTTCGCATCCGATTTCATTCCAAAAAGCCACCAGAAAAAAATTATGAGCAAAGTAGCGTAGCTATGCCGTCTATTATCAGCATAAAAGCCTACATTACCATCTTGTTTGTCAACAATTGAAACCTGAGTATGCTAAATTTGAACAAAATCGCATCAGTAGTTTGTGAGTTACGGTAAAAAATAAATATAAAAATCTCAAATTTGAAGACCAGTAACTTTTTAAGGAAGCAATTTCGCTTATTGCAAATTGGACTGGCCTATTCTGAGCCTAGGAATTCACCCTTAAACGGTGTTCCATTACTTTTCAAACACCGGTATACCGGGTGTCCGGTAAATGCCAAGAGAGCTTCAGGTAGCAGCTTCCCTCAGCCTCTTAAGATGCCAGAATTAGAAACAAGAATGTCTCAGCGTACTTAGTTGCGTCACATGAAAAACCAAGTTCAACTGCAGGCCAACGAATGTAATATGTTCCTGTAAGGAAGCTTTGAATTTATAAATACATCAAATAATAAATCGTCAATTATCCTTCACTGATACATGAGTCTAAACAAGGACGAAACGATTGTTTGGACGTATGATGGTTAATGCTTGCACGATTTTTTAATTTTGGTTATTTTCAATATTAAAGGAGTTATGGACATGTTTATTTGTAGACTGTAAAGTACAAAAAAATATGGGCGTGCCGTGACATACTTTAGATATTTCATAGTTGGATCGCCAGATTTGACGCATTTGGATTATTATTACCTATGGAGCCATATGAAATGTATGGTTTATTAAGACGCGGTTCCAAATTGAAGCAGAACTAAGGGAACGCATGTATTTGATGAGGTGGCGTGTTTCAGAAACGATCCCAAAATTCTTTGCAGGACAACAATATTTCTTTTTACAGAGAGCAAGAACTTGCCTACGAAATTATTGTAGTGAGTTGGTGCAACTAAAAATTTTGATAAGCAAAACTGTAGTTTTGTACTTTTCAGTCTACAACTAAAACTGTCCATAACTCCTTTAATACTAAGAATAGCCGAAATGGACACTGTTTGGTTTTGAATTGACTGATCTAAACTATACATTGGTGGAATATTGAATGAATTTCAACCAACACCTTGTATAAAGACTAAGTAGTTAA
Source organism: Ignelater luminosus (assembly GCA_011009095.1). Classification (NCBI taxonomy): domain Eukaryota; kingdom Metazoa; phylum Arthropoda; class Insecta; order Coleoptera; family Elateridae; genus Ignelater; species Ignelater luminosus. The sequence continues at coordinate 133,043 of VTPC01000892.1, forward strand.
TGATATTCGTTTTATTTAGGTAAAGACAGTTATTATAACACTAGTGTTGTAATTGTTAGCGTGTGATGTTTTCACGACGAAGTGTTAGTCGAGCTATGTAATCACAAAAGTACTGTAGTAATCTAATATCCCACGTGTTACATATAAATATTTATCTGTCGAGGTTAAAATATTTTGAAAATCAAAATTTAGATTGAAATGACATTTTTTCATAAACGTCAACTTCAAGTTTACATCAGCAAACACAGCAACAATATACATATTTGTATAGCTTATTTTTTTCTGTAATACCTGTCAATTTGAAAACTTCCTAATTTCTGTTGGTTAGAAATAAAATCTGCTTTTCTAAAAAAACAACAACAATAAGAATAACCAAGTGACTGCATATTTTGCCAACTTTCAAGTACTTTGACAAGTATTATAGAAAAATCAAAAATGTACTATTGTAAGCAAAACAAGTGCTATAATACTCCATTACACCATAATCACGGAAAATATAGAATAATTGAAAGCGACTACTAAAGTGACTTGGTTGCTATGGTGATTTCAGTTGCTTTTTGGTATTTATTTCATACTGCTTGCTGATGTTGCATAGTGAATGTCTATATAACATTCCGTTAACCTTCGCCCACTTCAATTTTAAACGTACTTATTTACTTCAAAATCATAACTGAGTACCTACTTGTATTAAATCGATTTAAAAATAAGTGTCGGAAAAACAAAAGATTTTATTGCTTGTGGATAGTCTACTGAGTAGATTACCCATAAAAGGTCAATTTTAATAAAAATGAAGTTATTTCAGTTTAAACTTGTCGGTACTTAAACTTATTTAATTCAAAGCTGCAATTAGTATTACATACATATATGCAGGTTTTTAAAATAGACATTTCCTGGTTTATTAATTTAACAGCACCGTCATCGAGTCTAAATGCTTCAAACCCGATTTGTGGCTTTTCTACCCATTGATGCAGATGTGTTTGAAGTGTTTTTAACGTACTTTTAAAGTTCGTACTTCATCTTTTATTCATTTAAATAGTGTCGATTTGTTTGGGGTAAAAAGTTTACTTTTTTAAATCTTTCAATGAGCCACAAACAAAAAGTTATTTCCACGGAATTACTAATGAAAAACTATATTCATCAATTGAAGCACGTAAAGCGTTAAATTCCATGAATAATCTACTCGAATAAGCGAACTGCAGCAACGTCACAAACAGTCCAAACTTCAGGATAATTTAGAAGTCCCGAGTTTGGATGTCAAACCGAAGTTGGCCGGCAATACCATCCCGTCGCTTTGCATCTGCAAATGAAATTTGCGGGACCGTAGGACTCCATCCAAAATCGTAACGTCGTTTTTCATTCGTAATTAAAAAGTCATATCCAACCCGAACATGTTCCCTTTTACAATTAGCTAAAGTACCGTACACTAAATTGGACGTAATTTGAAAAACGTCCCCCTTAAATCAGCCCGTAACAGATCGCGGTTTTGGATTAATGGCGGCGCTCTAGTAATTATTATTTATTGCAGAGCCTAAATATTTTCTGGATTAATCGTTTTTCGTTATTACATTACATTAATATCCAGTTGGAATGTGTATGGAGTGTAACGGGGCGCAAAATATTTTAAGGCGAAACGCTTGAATAAATTTAAAAGCTCTTTGGAAAATTACATGTTTCCTATTATTTGCAGTCGCAGTAGACCCATGTAAAAGGAATGCCCCATATATTTACATTAAATTTTGAAGAGTTTCGATTAAATCTTTGATATTATATAGAGTGCGCCATTTGCTTTGTTCTTTTTCTTTGGACAACAAAGATAAGTGGGCAAATTAATAAATTGAAATGGTAATCCGGCCATAAAATCACGTTAATGCTGCAAAAGGAGGAATTCGCATGCTTGTTTATCTGGTAGGATCGTTCAACTGGAGCATAAAACATAGATACATAATTTAATTTGCTTGTTTATGAAATGTTATGGGGCTGATGTACATTGTAGTAAAGAGGGCAGTTAAGCCGAGGGTTGTTCAGGCTGTTTCAGATTTAAATCAAAAGTTATACTGTAATAAACTGCTGGAAAAAATGAAGATCATAAAAAATGAAATTTAATTTCATTAAAGCTTTTTTTT
>VTPC01000893.1:0-43869 GCA_011009095.1 Ignelater luminosus
TCTAACTGTAATTATCTTAAAATGCAAAAAATTAGTAATATTTTAATTTTTAGAATTAACTGCGTTTAAGAAAAGCTTTGGTGCTTAAAAAGTTTACATATATCATTATGGTAATAAAAATAGAAAAGCATTGAATTTAGAGGCAAGGTGAAATGATTTTCAATTTAAATTATGATTAATAGATATTGTCCAAGCAATAATTTTAAACTTGAATAAAGACTATTCTAAATGTGATCTATTATCTCCATAACTGCAGGTTTGATTGCTATGCAATTCTCATTAATCTTACTCGTACATTAAAAAAATTAAAAAATAATTAAAAATATTTTCCTAACCACTTCAATTGTCGCAATACGTTATTATTGTTACCGTTAATAAAAATAATTAAACACTATCGTAATAATATGTGTACAATGTGAAATCGCCCATCAACTGTAAATAAAAGTGTGAAATCTTGCAATAGGTGTATAATCAACAATGCACTGATTTACTAATATTAATATGCAGGAATGTGAAAATGAATTTTTCCTCTTACGGTTTATGTGCGTCAATGTTTATTAGAAGTACGGTAAGTAAAAATAATGAAATATGATGTAAGAAAAAATCTGCAACGTTCTTGTGTAGGTCGTTTTATGAGGTAAGATTTACGTAAGAAATTTGGACCGAAAATCAATAGCGCTGTAATTTCGATATAAGTAGTTACTTATTAGTTATGACTGTACTTAAAATAAACAAAGTTTTGCTTTAACATTATAAGCTTTTACGACTCCAGAAAAAGCAAAATTTCAGATCGCGTTGGCGGATGAGGATTTCTAAAAGAAAATCTGGACGTTTCTTCTTTATTCAGTAGCCTTCTGTTTAGTCATAATTTAAACCTACTTTTGTGGATTCTAAGATTTCCAAATGTGAATCAGTATTCTGCGTAAAAAAGAGACAACCGATCCAATTCTCTAGTAAATATATGAATTTATTACTTAATGACCCAAACGAAATGAAAATTTCATTGACCATAAGCAGTACACGTTTTGACAAGAAATTAGTTCCAGGTCATCCCTAGATGCTACACCATTTTTCTAACAAATAAACATTAATTGTAATTTCAATTATGATATGAACATTTTTGTTATTGGTTCTACAGCAATAGTTAATCAAAATATTCCTGAGGGACAACCGAACCAAACAATACCGTTAAAAATAAAACAACAACAGCACAGTTTTGGGATCTTACCATCTTACAAAAACCGAGTGATGACAAAACTGATATTATTGATTATTATCATTAGAACTGAATCAAGGCACAAGAAAAAAACTAAAACCAAGGTTTTGGGTACTCGATAGTGTATTTTGGATCAGAAGCAGAAAAAGTGAAGATAGACAAAGACCAAGATTTACACTTCTTGGCTTGTCTAAAGGAGCCATTACAAACATTTTGATTTTTATTGCTGTTGAATTCAAATTCTCTTTAACGACGATGTCAAAAAAAGGGAAAAAACAGCAAGTTGTATTATATATCCATGTCTAATGTATAGTAGAGATTCAGAGAACAAAATAAAAGAACAGACAGAAAAGGCATAATTTAAGGTTAAGAAATCGTAATGTTTCGAAATCTTTCAATTTTACGTTTTGATCGAAAGGCATCGAGTTAAAAATAATCTGGTCAAAAGAAAAGGAGGGATCTTTGAAGAGAAGACGGAGCAAAAGAAACAGACAAATACTAAGAAAGAGACGCGAGAAGTCTGAAGGCTGTGGTAGCATCGTGAAGGAATACTTAAATTCTATTATTCTATTATAAGTAAGTCTACTTAGAAAGATGAATGCAAAACTAGCAGTTAGCAATTTTCCTTTGGTTAGTGAGGAATTTTAGCAGGAGTATCTCTTGATACACAGCTTTCTTGTTTTGTTAGACAACTCTATGTGCTAGAGTGAAATTCACCCTACCTCAAGTCAAAACAACCATTTTGAAATTAATAAAATATGCTAATATAGCAAGACACTAGAAAGCTACAATGCCTGGCAAAGGATAGCAAAAGGAAGTCGTTCAGGGATTGAAGTGACACATAAAGTAACAAAGCAAATTAAGACATTGCATGGAAAATGCCATCAAGAAGATTGTGAGATTTCGGGGTAAAGACAGTTTTCTTCCTGCAGGGTTGGTCTTTCAAAGAAAATGTCAGATAACCTACTGCAATGCATTTATCTGATCTTATCCATATAATCTTCAAAAGTCTGGAAGACCAAACCAGTTATGTGTGATACCACAATAAAATCCAATAAACTCAAGATTCTACATTCTAACAAAATCTTGATTGAATTTTTAGTATTTTGCCTAAACAATTATATAAACCAAACTAATTAATTATATTTTCAGATTTTCGAAGGAAACCTGATTCCCAAATATGTCGAGAATGACACAATAGCACTCATATTAAAAGTAGACTCACAATCAGTTCACAGTCCTTAGAGTGTACGGTTTGACATAGAATAGAATTCCGACGCTTGTTGTCACATGATAACTAAGACTAGACACTCGAATACTGAAATCACAGAATAATCTATTTTGTGCTGTGGTATCAAATATTCAACTCGTAACAATCTTAAAGCAACTGTACTCTGATATTCTCAGCTCTATTACGGTATTGAATTTTAGCGAACGAGACAACCGTATAGTCTAAAGGTCGTGTACTCATTGTCAGTCAGTCTGTCTAACGGGAATAACGCGCCTGAACAGCACCACTAGTAAAGAATAACAAGATTTACGCAATTAAATTTGAAATATCAGTGCAAATGTTTATTTGAAATTGAGAATTAAAAATAACTTCTTAAAATAATGTTTGGATCTTAGCATTTATCTGTGTGTTTTGAGTCTCATGATCTCAATATTGGGTCTCTCCTCAATCTATTTGTTATCCTTTGATCATCTGCCTGTAGCACAGATGCAACAATGAGGTCTATTTGGAGGATTTATTTTATCTAAAAAACAGAATAAGATATCGACCTTAGTCCAATACTGTTTTCAAACTATGGTCTTGATTGCCTGTTCTGTTCTGTTGTACCGACCTTTTAATCAGAAGAAATTCATACAGATGGCGAATAACTTCCTGGTACTTAACAACAAGCCTGATAGATCTTATTCCTTGTGCAACTGTATTACGTGCCAAAATGAACTTTAAGACACAGACTTATAATCAGCGACTAAAAGGCACGAAGAACTAAGTTCGCTGATACCCATACTAGCAAACAGTCGAAGACGGCTAGGTTCGAAATGCTTACTTACCATTAAGATAGCTCAAAATCGGTATTTCCAAATCACCCTGTATATTTATTTCTTTAACTAAATTTGGAATATTTAAGTCAAATCATCAAGTCTTTTTTTGCATCACTCAGTATATCAAGGTTTTTTAAGTCACCCAGTATATTCTTTACTAATTAAATTTAATATAACTGAATCAAGTTAATAAAGTGCTTGGGTGACTTCAATATTTTTACTTAAACCAGTGCACACAAGTACAATAAAAGGACTGTCTTTTCAAACAACAAATCTATTATAAAATAAATTAAATAAACACTACATACAAAACAATAAAAGAAAACAAAGCGAATAAACAGGTGATTACACAGAATACTTAAAACTTTGTAAAATGAACGCCAATGGTATTCAATTTTACTGCGCAGAATTCTGGCCAGCGACACTCGAGGGAAATCCCTGAAACGCCAACGCAGTGCGTGGACCCCGTCAACGTCCTATTAATAGCTTACGATTGCATTTAATACATTTAAAATATCGGATTTTATTTAACAAAACTCAACATACGTACAGATTAAAAGCAAGCAAAACAGTTATGATTAAAATAAAACTTGTCCGCATTATAATTTTCACATTTGACTTTACTGAATTATAAATTCATTGTTCGTGAGAGAAATGGTGAACTAAAACAAACAGAAAACTACAATGATTATACTAAAAATAGTCGTTATGCATTTACATTAATATCAAGGAAAAATCTCATTGTTTTTCCACTGGACAAGCTTTGAATGCACTTTGTTTACTTAGGCCAAACGAAGTTAAACACTGCTATAATTGGTGTTTAACTAACCTTTTGATAGCTGTGACAATCCAAACTTTTGCTCACATGGGCAACTGCAACTTAAAACATGGAGGACTGGCTGTGTCCACGCAGCGATGAGGGGTCAAAATGATGACGAATTCCACTCGAAGAAAATGATAAACTTAACAGACCACCAACACTAAACTCTATGGAAAACGCCTCACAACCCTCCTATTCAATGCCCAGAATCTTACTGCCTTTAATGGCAGTAACTAAATTATGCAGATTGCTACTCCGAGAAAGCAACTACTCTCCACAACGCTATTCCTCAATAGAGGTCACTACGCAACTCAACTTGAAATAATTGTCGCGGGAACGTACGTTTGACGTTGTAAATATAAAGATCTTAGCAACTGTTAATTGTAAAATGTCTGTTGTTATAAGTATTGTCAATGTGAAAGTCCACATAGTACTGACTCCTTTTAGGTTTGTGATTTTCTGACTTTCAGCGCTATGTGAAAAGCTATGGCGACGAAATTCAGAACGTGCTAAACGACTGAAAAGCTTTTTAATATTAGTTCTTGTAATGTCTAAAGCGGTCAAAAATCAGTAGTGTTATTATTTTTTAATATAGGGTAATTGAAAACATGACGCCCTTTTAGTTCTTATTTTCGGTTCCTTTTCCAGCAATGCCAAATAAATAAGGACTGTCTTTGTCAACTTACATTCAAAATCAGCAAAATAGGAGCTACTGCATGAGTGGTAGCAGTAAATTGATAGCAACAAAATGTGAATACTTGAAGTTTCTGAAAAGCTTTTTGTTGGGGAAATCTAGAAAAACCAGACGGTAGCATTTTGGGACCTATTCTTTTACTTTTTTAACATCTGACAATAGCTTTCTATAAAAACAATATCAAAGTTAAATGTCTTATGTAAACTGTATTACCTAATAAGGCTTTTTGTTGGATCACAATTGATATATTTATTATTTAAACACCGACTATTACCTACTATCTTATGCACTTAATCAAAATGTGACATAACAGCAGCTAAGTATATAGAAAAGAAGAAATTATTATAAAACGAAGAAGTTTAATAACTATCTATAGTTACGGTGAGTTGTCGATAAAAAATGAGAAGGTTTTAAATTCAAGTTCAAATAAGTCAGATATACAATGATTAAACATCGGTTAGACAGAAATAAATTAAAGTTTATATAAGACAGTGAGGGTAAAATAAATTTGCTTGGTAATGTCATGGTCGGGACTTCTTATTATGCAAGTTATTTGTTTTTCTAATGCAATAGCAAATCAGATAGTTACATAAATGTGATAATATGTATGCGAAGCAGAAAATAAATTCGTTTCAAGAGCGTCACAAAAGAATTATAATTTATTATTCATCCTTAAGTGATTATTAAAGTAGAATGCCGTTAATACAGTTGCCAATAAGGAGAACAATGGCTAGTTTTCACGTTTTAACCGTCCTGCCTCTGTTATTATTATTACAGGCATTCAATAATGTAGAAGTGTTAACGCATGCATGCGTGATACAATCGTAAATTATATTTTGCCAATCTATAGATTTGTCTCATCATCAACATAACTGTTAATATTCTGAATACAAATAATATTTGTTTGGATAATATTTCATAACGAGCGTTAATACAATAATTGCACCATCGAAATAACAGCCTGGTCTTTTGTTTATTTCAATTGGGGCGTTCGAAGATAGCTAGAAAAAAAGGCACTTTTTGCGCTTTGATTAAATATAATAGTAGCAACAACAACGGAAGAATATATAAACTCAACTCGTGCCAGTCTCATTTGCATGGGCGTCCATTGACTTCCACCACATACCACTGTTGGAGAGAGTAGTGATATATACACATTTTTCATGTACTTTCAGTTTCTCGTGTGGAACATGCATCACTCTATACGCCCCCACTTTGGTTAGATGGTTGGTTAGAACTTAAGATTTTCAGTGTCTTCTATGTCTTGATGAAGTCATTATTTCAATCTGTTTTCCATTTAAAGCTCGAACTCGAAGCAATAATTTTAATTCTTTGTTCCTATAAAATCATTAGTTACTTCGCTTTTATCGTTTGGCCATTTTAGAACTTTTTAACGGCGTTGTTAAAGATTTATACTAACAATCTTGCATTAGAAAAAACCATCAAAGAGCAAAAAGCTTAAAGGCCAATGGCGTTCTATGTACCTATGTATTTGTGTATGTCTTTAAGTCATTCAATGTAAAAATAATCTTTATAATAAAATATACACATACAAGTTGCTCTTAAGGTTTCTCTGCAAACCGAGTTACATAATAGCCATTCTCAATCTTTGTCAATTATCGGCTTATTTCTGTCTAAATATCTTTATGCAAATTTCTGTTTTTATGCCGGACGAGATGAATGCTTAGTATATACAAACTACAGGTGTTTTCATTGTTCTATTATAGAGGGAATGAATTAATTCTTAAAAAAATTTATTATTATTATTATTAAAGCTCTCCTAATTATATTCAATGATATTTTGCTAAATTAACAGACTAACTTTAAATTCCTCTCTTCTTGTTGTTCTTTTCTCTTTTTAAAAACATTTTATAAAATTCTATTATATCTGCACGAACAACTTCGCCTGCTAAATGAGCTGAGAATGGCATTGACTTTACCAACAAAGAAAGATAAAAAAGAATGCACCGAGACTTTACTTTTTTTTTCTCCTTCAGATTCACAAATATTTGACTTTCATACGGGGTGTTTTTTAGGTTATTCTTAAAAAACCTATGAATTGCAAAATAATATTTAATATAAAAAGTATATACCGTTGAATTCTTAGAAAAATTAGGTTAAGTAGAATTGCATAAAGAATGACAATGAGTTCTGAAAGATTTATCTTCTGCTTTCTTTTTATTGTTTAATCTCTTGAGTAATTGACAGATAAAATTCTTACCCTCCGATATACTTTTGTTGACCTTACTTGCAGCTTTTTTATTAAACGGTTTTACACGATCAATCTGGTTTAGTCTTGCGAAATAGCATTTGTTTTGGTTATATTGTGCATTGCTTTACATTATAACTCTATTTTATATAATGATAAAAAATCGTTATATCAATTTTATACTTACAGTATAATTTCATTTTAAAATGGGTTCTTTCTAGTGTGAAATTTCCGGTATGTAAAAACTAAACCAACTAAGGATAGAAACGGCAGACAGATTTTTCCGTGAGGGTTCTCAAGCTTGTCATTTGCGTTCTACATTTTAGTTCTTTGCAGAACCAATAAGAAATTCTGAAAAAATCATTAATATGGCGACTAAGAACAAAAATTTGCTTCTTATAATATATTTCTATATATCTTACATAGAAAAACAGAACCTTACAAAATAAATCTCTGGTAAGAGGCGGAAAGAAGGTTTTCTTATCGTCACTGGTGAATAACCTTCTTGAAATTTGTTTAATGAATTAATAATCTTTACATAATAACACTTATGTTGATGATACAATGATTGTTTTTATTGTTTATAAATAAGATATAACCAAGGCTCTTTCTTTTCACTAGACCAAATGGTAGAGTTGAGAGTGACTTCTATAAATACCAAATAAAATGATCAATTCACAAAAAGACGAGTGGTATTGCGAATGTTGTAACAATGCAGCGTTGTGGCTCTCACAAAAATCGCCCGCACTCATCAAAGTCAAAGTTTTCCTTTCTTTTCTTCTTATCATGTTTTGTTGACAAGAAGGTGATGTTACCGATTCCATCAAGGCTATCATCACAACCACAGGACCGTTTGCTCTCGTCTTTGTTTTAACTCGATGTGACACTTGTTACATTGTTGCAATTCTGGCATTATGTTATCAAAATTTTATATTCTGGTGGACCAGTAGTCAATATTTACTATATAACTATAACTATTACTACTTCTGGTGCCTTTTTAACCATATTAAGAAACCCTTGCTGGTTATAAAATTATTTATATTTAATAAACATTTATTTTGGATTAAAGACTTATTTCTACTATATTCCAATTATGACCTTTCTTAGAATCTCCAAATTCCAACATACGGATTTATATTGATTTTTGCTCTTTCAACTTCAAACTCCATTTAGCGCCCCTTTTTTAAATTGACACTATTGCTAATTTCTTGTATTTGCAGTAGTGACGATTCAAAAAGCTTACCATGTAGCCCAAATTCCATTATTTACAACTGTCTTTTTCTTCGTACAATAGCTCCTCTTACCTTTGCATTATCGCATTAAGTATTTTAAAAAGCTTGCCTGTATCTTTCACTGTTACATCGTCAACTTTCCATATTCAATCTCGACAGGTGAAGCCGCCATTTTAGGAAATCCCCCAATTTCTTCTTACCTGCCTTAGTTTAATAAAAATCTCTGGCAGCTCGTAGTGTCTGCATGGTTCGAGCTACAAAGTAGGAAAGATTGATGAGCAGAAAACTTGTCCAAACTATTAAATTCTTACAACAATTGAGATGTTTTTTGTGGTAACAAGTCCTTATATTTAAGTTAAGCTTTCTTATAGATTACCATAAGTAAATATTTGTGGCTGGTTAGACCGCTTGAACTTTTAAATCTAACCAACTTATTTATTAAAACAAATAAAACATCCTAGCGTTCCTGAACGAAATACAGTTTTTCCAGATAATCTGAAGAAAACCCTATGGTTTACGAAGTTTACAGCCAAAATAGTTTGTATATATTAATTCGACTTCAACTACCTAGGTCTGGAAATTAGTTACAAACAGCCTTCATAGTAATTTTCTTCTTTTGGAAGATAGGAATCACCACTGAAAATGTTGATGATACTGCAGGCTGCATTAATCCTGATTGATTGATCTCGACATGATATGACCTTATTTTTATTTCTTTTGGAATTTGAATTTCTACGTCCTCAAGCGCTGTGGGAGTCGCGAGTGGCGTTCGTTGCGCCAGTAGGTATTACCTCCATTGTTGTGGAATTCTGGATACTTTACTATCGAGTCTTTGCAAAACTTTTACAAGAAGAAAAATAGAATTGGAATGGACGTCTACAAACAGCTTCTGACGGGATTCCTTCTGTAGGTCCAAAATCCACTAGTAGTTCTTAGAAGGAAACTAAAGAAAGAACAAAAACGTTTTCTGGGAATCCCGTCCGCTACGGATAGCGTCAAGTTCCGATGACTTCACAGTTTTCCAAATTTTTCAAAATCTGCTTCACACTCTTACCAGTCAAACCACGCTCCTTTTTTAGAAATACTGAGTAACATAGCAGTTCTGACGCTACAGCTGTATTGTAGAGGTCTAGGAAATAAATTCTTAAGATGACTGTTCTTACTAAGTTTCTTCGTGATTTCCCTGGTAATTAAGCCAAATCTCAAAACAGTGCTTTCCACAAAGTGGTCGTCAGAGCACACAAGTTAAAATCGTCTGACATCAGCTGCGCTACAACCGAAATAACACTAAAGACGCAGCCGTTTGCTAAACATCACCATAACAAATTTCCATGGCTAATGACATTTTTAAAATACACTTTAGCAGTTATTGACAAACCACTGCCAGTAATTTTGTGTCAGTGAGTTTGTTGTTCCGTCGGTCGGTTGGTTTGTGGGTTGCAGATTGCCGACCTCCATTCCACTATTAATTGGATTTCCCTTGTGTCTCAGGGACGTAGACGCCCAAATCTAGCAAGTCCATCCTCCAGTGTGCTGTCCGACGTACATTTTTCCCCGGGGAAAGAAAACTATTGGCGCCGGTATATGCTTCTTTACTGTACTCCCTTGGATATCCGCTTTCCGAACGCTTCCCAAGTTAAAATGCTAGTAGGATCGCGCCCCTGAAGTTCCTTTCTACCAGTGCCATCGTTTGGTGTTATTGAACTCCTCCTCCAGAATGCGTGCAAGTGAAAGTGAGTTCATGTTCAGTTCAACAAAATTTACCACAACAAGCTTCCTTCTTTCCAGCCAATACATAATATCTAGCCGAACGTATTGTCCTTGATGCAGGCGCCACGTAAAAAGTATCACCTACTCTACTGCTTTATCTTTCTCTTTGGCAGGACATCTGCACCGTTTGTCAATTCTGTGCCTCCACGGACAAGCATGTCAACAATCAACTCCTTAATTGGCACGCGACTACCGCCTACAAAAACAAGTAATACATATGAACCACCAAGACCAGTAGGACGGCGGCACTCCGATTTTATTTATTACCACGTCAGTCAAAATTAACCATTTAGCTACAACCGAAAAGCTACGCCACAAAAATCTACCAAACCCGTGCAACACTGCATTGTATGTACAGTCAACTCATAAAGTAATGTCGCAAAATGTTTTACATTTTAACGTTTAACTTTCTATTTAATAGCAAATTTTACATTTCATAGATAGTAATCGATTAACCAAGATTAATTTATTAAGTTAGTATTTATGGATTGCAAAGATTGTTATTAATTTTGACATTACATATCAGAATGTAAACCATTTTGCGACATTACTTTATGAGTTGACTGTACGTCCACCCATCAAGTCCAACCACCACTCCGGTCGAAGAAGTTCAGAAAAAGCCTACACGGCTTTCTGCCAGAATGGCGGAAATCAAACATTGATTAGTGTCAGCAGCAAGAAGAGATGTCGATCTTCTAGAAAAACCAGATTGATTGATGTATCGTGGACGACGACTGCACAGAGTCCCAAAATGCTTGGATAAAGAAAACTTTTATCAATGACGTAAATTGAGCAACTCATCCACTTTTAACTTTCTGTAGAGAAGAGCCTCTACCAGTATTGTTAGCTCAGTTAGTCTATTCTTGAATTATAGACTCTTTTGCAACTAAATACATCTGGGCGTTTATTTAATCCTTAGCGAACTAACAAATTAAAGGAATCTGGTAGGCTTGTTTGCAATGAATGGTATAACTCGTTATAACGTTTTTAAATGGTGCATTTCTCTTAGTTACAGACACTCAGATCTTGTATGGATTATAAAGCATACAAACATCTAATAACTGCATTTACGTTAAATATCTATGGAATCAATTATCTACCAAACTTTTTATCAAACAACAGTGGTTTTCCAATTTAGTAACCTTCTTATCATTAATGACCATTTGGTTCTATACCAAATAAGAGTTTTTAACTGCCAATGAATAACTGAAGAAACAATTATACTGAGTGTCCCCGAAATCGATGGAAGAATTGATACAAGTGCCTAAACTAAGATTAGTGCTAGTTATCCTGATAAACCTATATTTCCAAGATACATGGTGTCAAAGTTTCATTTACTGTCTCTTATATTTTTAATATCTCGGGAACAACGAAAGATATTAAAATAGGATTCTTTGGTGTATGGGGCTTTTACTCTTTGTTTTATAATATTGTGTGATTATCGTAATGGATTTAAAAAAACGAATAGTAATTACATCACTTTTAAAATCTACGGATAATTTAAGGACAAAAAGTGCTCTTCTGTTTTTTATAGGATGTGCCGTTTTTGAGTAAATAAAGTGAAATTTAGTTTAATGGTTTCTACTCTACGGTATCTATTACTGTGTTAATTTCAATTGTTTTGTTTTAATGGCAGTTAAATAAAACGACTGATTAATTATCTATAAGCATTAAATTTGCATTATAGAAATGCATTTAAAAGAACAGTCTGTATGCTATTTTTTTTCAAAGAGGGAATGATACGTAAAAAAAGCTGCAAACGATCTAAATATTTTACTATTTCACAATTTTATTTAGCAAAACGAAAGTGTTTTGTGAATGTACATATTTGACTAATGTTCACCTTGCACTTATGTATATGTTTCCCTTTTTTTTTATTATACGAACGAAAAACCTTTTTAATCCATAATATACTACAACACAAATTTCGTGAAATGTTCCATTTGTAAAAAAAAGAATTTAACGAATTATCGATTCTGCAAAACCAGAAACGGATTAGTCGTGAACTTGTTATAGATACAGTAGATGGGCCTTGACATTTTAAACAATGAGAGACGGTATAATAACATAATACTGCATCCATTCGTAATTTGACATCCAGATCTACATATTAAAAGTGATATTAAGTGATTTTTTATTGCGGAGGATAAATCAATTTTTGCGCAACGCAATAGCATTTTAACTTTTAATTGATCTTTTTTTATTGTACTGCTGTAATAGTATGTAATATGTACATAGTGCAGGTTTTTTAGGTTTATTAACATCTATTAAAGAAAAAAATTAATTGCAATTTTACATTTATTGCTTCTGATACTCGAGAAGATTATTGCGCAGTAGTTAAAACGAATATAAAATAAAATTGAGAATGTAGTACTTACTACATTTTTGAGTTGATGTTTGAAGGTTATGGATTTTAAAAGCAATTTTATATTGCAATTTGTTTATTACGTTTTAAATAATCCTTAAATTCGACTTTTGTAAAGTCTTCTGTAACACATTTTACAAAATCTGTAATCGACATGTTTTAAGTTTGTCCAAAGAAATTTTTAATCAAATGCAAAAACTTGAAAAATTATCATTTTATTTTAAATAATAATAGCTATGAAGAAATTTAATATCGTAACACGTGTCATAATAGCTTCAATTTAGCTTTGAAAGTCAAGGTAGATAATCTAAATATTATCTTGAAAGAGGACGTGACTTTTTCGGCATACAGAAGTTGGTCAAAGATGACTGTAGTATCACTCTGATCGTGTCGATAAAAATAGTGAAACTAAAAGAAACTTACTTTACAAAGAATAAAGTTGGCAATGATATTTCTAGGAAAGTCTGCAAAGTAAATATTGCTGAAAAAATATGTTGAAGTAATGTACCACTTCCGCAAAAATAAACAAAGTCTTACTGTTTAACTGCGTTTACCCAAATAGTATTTTTATCCTGCAAGCGATCAGATTCGCTGCGCTCACGTTGAAAACCGGAAGCGCTAGATACATAAACATAAACGCAACTGTAAACAAAATCAATCTACGTATGGCTACTTTACACTCAAACAATGTCCAAGCTCCAAGTATGGGTGCGTTTTTTAAATAAAAATTTAATTCACAGTAGAAATAGCATGAACTTGAACATTCACATACCTGATGTTAGCTTATAAGCATTTGTCCATAAATCCATGGACATGCACATGTGGAAGCCACACAGAGATGAAGACGATTTTTCCACTTTCATAGCAGTGCTGGAACTGGATACTGAAATTGCCTTCAGCTGGTCGGTTATGACAGCTATAATGTCTTCTAGTGTCCCAAAATGGCGCCCTTTGGGGTGATTTTTCAATCTTAGGAAAAAAAAAGTCACAAGGATCCCAGTCGGGGGAATAAGAGAGCTGAGATACCACAGGGATGTCTTTACCTGCCAAAAATTCATTAATTGAAAATGCTGTGTGACAAGGCTCATTGTCGTGATGCAGCAGCCATTCCCAATTTATTGGTCAAAACCTCATGAATGGTAATGGGAGTCAAATTCAATCTTCAATCTGTTTACTTCCTTCTGAAAATACCTTAAACCATCTGAAAACCTGGGCCCTTGACGAAACATTGTCTCCGTAAGCCTGCTGAAGCTTTGCAAAAGTTTTTGTCGCACTGTGACCAAGTTTGAAGCAAAACCTGACAGCACAACATTGCTCGAAATTGATGTCACTTATTTTCAGAACGCAATAGAAAAAAAAAACGGTTTATGAAAAATTCCTACGGACAACCAAATGACTCTAAGTAGTTCAAACTCGTACTGGCGGAGCATCAACATGCTGACCCATCTTCTCTTTAAACCGGTAGTCTCTATTGTTGCCACATCAAACTCTACGTTGCCAGTCCATTATTTTATTTACACACATCGTAAATCTCCAATAATTTACTTTCGGTTTTAAGAGACGAGAGGTATGCCCCTAGTTTATTATTAGTCTCTTGCTTAAATAACTGATTATTCTAATAAGATCGAAGTTCCTCTAACGAAGAGAATAGAAAGCAAAATGATTGCGAAATAGTCATGGCAATGGAAACGTAAAAAACAAACCTGTAATTACCAAAGTAAATAGAAGTAAGAAGAAGCAAAGCTAGTTACATGCCTACCTGAGTTCGAATGTGCGGCCCTGAAATAATTCAGTGTCTAAATTAAAATTAAAGGTAAAACTTCTCTTCCGCTGACAAAATCTGTCATCAAAATCCAGCCCCATGATGTATCTGTTTTTGGATTCTTGACAATTGCTCAAATAAAAATTCTGCAAGGACTGCCACCCTGTATGAAATAGCCAAATTTTTTTCAGTAGCTTACAAAACAGCCATTACCAAAAGGCACAGTTTCTTTAGCAGGCCTAAAGTGCCCAAAGCCAAAAATACTGAAAGTTTACAAAAAATAAAAACTGAAAAACCAAATTGGTTGGATCTGTAAATTGTCGAAAATAAAAATAAATGAACGAATAACAAGACTTACCGTCCAATGAAAGTGAAAAGTAGACTTATAACAATTGAAGAATGGGTTTTGAAGCGAAAGGCGGTCAGTACTATAATTTGCAGGTTTGCGCAATCCACCGCAAATAGGCACGGGTTACCAGCGTAATACTTGCATTTACATGCAAAAGCTGAATAAGTGTACGACTTGGTGTGCAAGGAATGTACAAACTGAACAGTTACATTATGCGTCTACGTAATTAGCGAGTAACCTTTTTCATTTCAACTGTAGTTTGCAAATTGAATGTAAACTGGACGTCATATGTATGGAGAGATGTATTGAGAAACAAATATATGTTATTGGAAAAAGAAATTCAATATGACTTGGTTATATATACTGAAGACAAGATTATAATTCACCATGTAATCTTCTACGACTTGCCATGCTGAGACTATAAGTTTCACAACAATGGATGTCATAGAAACGTATCCAGACTCTTCCTTATTGTTATAATCCGGGTTTGATTAAAAGCTGACGGCTAATAGTTTATGTTATTAAGATCATCTAAGCCAAGTCTGTTTAACACTCTATGAGTCCTAGCTAAGGCAAGTTACTTTGACTTTTTAACATTTTGGATGAGGGTACAACAACACCAACGCATCCTTTCTGTTGGTTTTCTAATTCTTTATTTTCAATTTGATCTAAACGTTTTCAAGATTCATTCAAGTCTGCAACTAGAAATTTTCAATAAGTAAGTGTCACACTTCAGCGAAAATTTTTTAACCTTCTTAAAGTAGTTTGAAGGTAAATAGCCACAGTAAATATATCCATGAGGAAAACACCTAATACAAAAAGTAGGCACTGTCAGAAATCAGCAAATAAACAATGAACTCTTAACAGCTTTTCTAGACGTTTGTTTGTAACTGTAGTGTTCATTTAAGTTGTCTTTGAAAATTTTTTTTAGTTATTTTTACTAAAATCTGATTCCATGAACTTTGCTTACATCAATTAGAAATCAGCGTATTGTAATGTAATTTTAAGCATTTATAATAATAGTGGCTGCATCCTCCATAAACGAATTGTTGTATTACCATCTCAGCTGACTGGAGCGGCAATTCTGCTCTCAAGACATTGTATATGTGTAGAATCAGAGCTCGTCCCAATTTTAAAGGTTTTTTCCTTGTTTATAAAAAGCGCAAAATAAATTTACTTTTTGGAGATACTGCTGATGCTAAACTCTGCAAGAAAAAGTAAGAATTTAGTAGAAATTTAATTTCTATACTTTTTGTGTAGGCTAGAGAAAAACCTATAAGATTCTCACGAATTTATCAGCAGTTTATGCACGGTTGACCCTAACATCATATTTAGAAGAAAAGAGTGTTAGTTAAAGAAACTCTAAGACGCGCAACGATACAGCACTGTAGGGTACTGACAGTGGCAGATGATCCATAAGGGCTGTACAGTGCAACCGTCATAGACGAACTGTCTTATCTTCAGCAAAAATTTGTTCGGATTTCAAAGGTTTTTCTTCCTTGTAATTCTTTCTTCCATTCTGAAGTGTTTTTGAGAAAGGAAGAATTTAGAGAAATTTATTATATACTTTTTGAATACACCCGAGAAAAACCTATAAATCGTCACAAATCTATAGATAGTCAGCTTACCCTAAACTATATTCAGAATAAAATAGTGTTAGTTGAAGAGATTTTAAGAAACGCAGCCGTATGGCTTCCTGTATGGCTTTAACTCTTACAAACAAAATGTTTTAATTACAGAGAGAATTGATTTTCTTTGTCGGTTGTGAAAGCAGGTTTGCTCTCAAAATGCCGTGATTTGTAAGCCTAGAGCTCGTGCAGATTTCAAAGGTTTTTCTCCCTTTGTTTATGTAAAACATGAAAAGCTGCATTTTTTCGGAAACAATAATGATAATAAAATGCAACGGTTACACAAGTGCTTCTGAGAAAACAAGACTTGAGGAAGTGAAAAATTCATACAATTCTCACGAATCTATGGGCAGCTATAGTGTTAGTCAAAGAAGCTTTAGGAAACTTAGCAAAATATCATTGTCCCTATTTCTGCAATCCTCATAAACCAGCTGTCTTATTCCCAGAAAAAAATGCGTTTTTTATTTCAATTGGTCTGCTCTCAAGATGTAAACGTAGAACTTATACCAATTTCAAAGGGGACTATTCCTTGTTAATAAATAGCATGCAATAAAATCTTTTTGGTGGCCTTAACGGTAATAAAGGAAAGAATTATTCAATAGGTCCTTAAAGTGTGTTTGAAAAAAGTAAAGATTTGGGAGATGTACAATTCATTCTGTATTTTCTGTACACATTGGAGAAAAACCTATAAAATTTTCACGGGTATGAGTTTATGGCAATGTAATATGGCACTGGAAGTAAACTACTGTCTTATATTCAAAGCAAAATTGTCTTTTTTTGACCTGAAAAGATTTTTCTGCCAAAACTTAAACTTCAGTTAGCTTTCATAATATTTGTTATTATCGTGGACTATTACTTTTGATGGGACGGACGGTATATAATTACCTAACACTACTTTCTTCTTCTGTATGCATATCCTGAATTTTTAATTGCTATATCCCGGATTTTTATAAAAACGTACAATATTATAAGTTCTAAAGATCAAATAAATACTCACACTATCTAAAAAGGTATCACAACTAAAACTTTCAACAATTAACTAACTCTCAAGCCATTAAATAACAAATAAAGGCAATTTAACACTTGTCAGTTTAAGCTCTAAGCCTACTATATCAGGTATATAATAATAATTAATAATCGATTTAATAGTACAATTAAGAAGGAAATCCTTTAATTTTGTTTTGTTATTAGTGAAATTGTTAAGTAAGAACGTTCTTTTAAACAATGTGTAATTAACCAGCCAATAATAATCTTACAAAAGTAATAACGTCTTAGCATTAAATCATCATAGTATTTTCGGAAGGAAACGTTTAAAATGACGTAACTTTAGAGATTATACGTTTTTATATCTGTTGCACGCATTTACCGATTATGACGTTAAATTTCGAAACGATTATCGAAAAGTTTCTCAATGTCAGATGTTTTATAATACCTGCAAATAAGAATCAAGTTATTGCCAATTTAAAGCTTAAACATTAATAAGAGATATTTTTTGTTTATAAGCAAGTTTGTAAGTGGCTCAGAAAACTAAAAATATGAAGGCCCCTAATCAATTTGAAATAGTAAAAGTAATTAAAGAGAGGTAAACAGAAGATAACTGATCCTTCTAACAATGCAGGTACCTTGACGAGAGGTAATTTTCAAAAATGCGTGTTAAATTTTGAATTAACTGTAGGTGAATCATTAATGTTGAAGCAAATTGGATTTGTTGGGCTTTCGTTAATTTTGTGGTTCGGAAATTTGTAAAATCTCCAGAAAGGATCTAAAAATAGAAGATTCTTTAAATTCGAAGGAAAATAGGAAAGATTGCTCTTGTAATAAAATTCCCATAACTTTGATTTCAGTTTTAAAAATATCTGGGCGTTATTTATTGAGGTATTGATGAAATTCTTATCAATTTTTCTTTTTAACGGTTTAAATGTCAAAACTTCATAATAGCATTTCTTTGAGAATTGATGGGATTTTTTTACTGCAGGATTAAAAATGTTTGTTTACTATGAAGTGACTATACAACACAGAGCATTTTTTTATTTTATTACAGGTGTGGCAAAAGTTGATTACGTTTCATATTAAGTTAATATTATCAAACCCTTATTTATATATTGTAATAAAAATTATTCAATGCTTTCAATATTAAAAGTGTGAATAGATCATTATTGAAAATGTATTTTCTTATTGTTGCTATAGTATATTCATTGATGAGTTTACTACTACTACTTTTACTTATCCTTCTTACTAATCACTTACTTGATTTAGCAATGATGAAGTGTAGTTAACTATTTTTCAGAAAACTGATATTTACAGTTGACTAATCTCGTGATGTGAGGGTTAGTTCTTACTCTCTAAGGTTTTCAACAAAGTATGGCATATTATTTATGGGCATCTAAAAGATCTTGAAGACCAGATTACGTACTAACTAATATAACTCACGGCTTTTTTTAAATTAGATTTCTTAAGTGCTACACTCTAGATCTTCCCTGTTTCTGTGCATTTGTAAATATCCAAGTTTGATTGCTGTGGCTATAGATAAATTCCGTGTTAATAAATTATTAAATGCCTACTGCAATCCTAAGAAGTCAAAACAATTCATAAGTTTATAAATCGAAGTTTATGGAATTAAGCAATGTCAATAATAAATACATAGATTTTTCTAACTAAACTGCCTTATTTTAAGATAATCAATGCTAAATCTCAGAACTTAATCTTACATAATTAAAATTTTATTACCCATGACCCAAGGACATCAGCTTAGTATAGCGCGGTGCAGTTATATCCTAACTTTCCAATTAGTAATGACAGGTATTTGTAAATAGTTTGTTTAGAATTTTTTATTCTTTTTCTTTTGTGCTCTCTTTAGGGTTTATCTTAAAACCGGCACGAAAAACTAATTTGTTTTTTGAATCGATATTTGAAAACAACATCACATTGTGGGTGTTACCAAAAAAAGGAATGACAAACACAAGATTTAAATTTGATGTAGTAGATATAAAACTGACAGATAATTTTGAAAAAATAGATTTTTATCATGTACAAAAAGACCACGCAAGTTTCTTCTGTATTAATTAATAAAGATAATGGTCAGACAAGTTTGGTTTATCATTATCGAAAATTAAAATGTGTAAATTGCATTACCAGGTATTTTTAGCACCAGCATGTTTGTAATCGCAATGCAAATGCATGTCACAGTATGTGATAGTAAGCCATGTAGTTAGATAGGGGCCACTGGGCGACCTTCGGCGCCACAACGTCGCCGTAGTTCTTCTAAGAGAACAGAACGAACATTGCAAAAGCACAGGGGCTGTGATGTGCAACCACGTAGACTGCCTCCAGCAGTACAACGCTAGACATACCACTTATTCTAAGCTAAAACTCTTCTCTTTAATGTGTAATTGTCTGCAAAAACTTGCGCTACTTATAGCATTCAATGCAAACGGTCTCTCTAAACAAAGACCCTTGTATAATACAAATACCACAAGTATTGGTTTAACGTGGTGACTTTGAAATTCCGCTCTTTTTACCCCTCTGGAGGTTTTTTCTTATCTCGAATACGTAAAAGTATGCATAGATTCCTTTTTATGATAAAGAATACTGTTTACGTGGGGAAATTAATGAGTATCTTACTTTAATAAAAAGTCAGATCAAGTGTTCAAAAAAATATTTAATATACGAGGCATGTTCAAAAGATTCTAAGAAGATATTGAAAACAAAGTCTTTTTCTGCATTTTCACGTTATTAGTGTAAATGTGAAGCTAATAAAGAAAGTTGAGTTGTCAAGCGTTGATGAAGAAGTTATAGGTTATAGATAACAACTGCCTGTCAAACTTTTACGTCATACATTTAATGTAACCCCAAATGAGAAGCGCTTGACACATACGTTCCTCTTTCTCAAGAATCGTTTTCAAAAAGTTGTGTTCTGATAACTGCCAGCAGCTATTGCCTTCTACGAAAATAGGCATACCAAACAGTGACTGTTAGTGAATACAATAGGTTTTCAATACCCCAGTGACGACAGCTCTGTTTATTGAAATGGCCTCAAAGTCAGCTTTAGATGCTAAGTCAGTGAGACAAGACATCAAAATTAATTAAAAGTCTTAAATTTTATGTTGGTAAAAGAATCTATCAGTCTTTAAAATACTGACACTATTTCATAGCAGGTTTTACAATATCTTTCAATTAAAAAGGAATAAAGAATAAAGTAGATATTCAATATTTTTAGTAAGCATGTTAATTCTTAACAAACTGTAAAGTCCTATTTTCCAAACATACCAAAAACACTCTATCAATAACGCCCATTCAAGCTTCTGATCTACAAAATGATAAATACCAGTCTCACTTTCAGAACATTCCTAAAAAGCTGATTTTCCAAAGGGCATTTCATAATACTTTGATAAAGTACAGTTCTGTCTCATTTCCACCAAAATATATTCAAACTGGTGTTTTTGGGGATAGATATGTTACCGTAGAACCTCAAAGTTCTAACCATAAATTAAATGCCTTCCGTGAAATCTAAAGAAAGTAAAAGCCTTCTGTCAGTACCTGCTCTCTGGTTAGTATACTCTACGTTATGCGTTTGGCTGGTCATATTGTGCGAGTTGCCCAAAATCAAAGAAGTTTTAGAGCTCCTGAAAACATTAAGAAGTGCAACGAAAAACTGTGTCATATTTCACAAAACGTATCTTACCGTAGGTCAGGGAGAGAAAAGAAAGATGTTGAAAAAACTAAAAATTTGTTACTACTCAATCGATGATGAATTACTTTGTGCGAAGCTTACCAGAAAAAACAAAAAATGTTAAAGAAAATTTGTTGAGAAGCCTATCCTACACACCGAAGTAAGTTCTCGTTGCCTAATGAATTTCATCGACATGTTATATCGTCTAATAGGATATCAGGCTAGCAAAGGGTAACGAGTGGGAGTTGGTTGTTAATCATGTCAAGATTAGTTTTGGGAACAGTTCGTCATGGAAAAATCCTTCGATGAGATCACGCAGACTACAGCTATACCTGAGCCAACAGAGAAATGCAAATGGAACACAAACGACAGTTGCGTTGCAACCAAACTGGTACAATTTTATTTATACATGAAGGAGTAACAGCAAACGTATCGCTTTAGTTTCTACTTCATGACATAATAAATTCACTCAGATACTGAACTAGTTTCAGAAAATGAACATAAAAAAATGGAACATCGTCTTCAAATAAAATCAAAGTAACAGAATATTTGAGAAACAATGATCTAACAGCAAAAAATGAGATAAAATGGCGTACGGGTATTACTTACATCTCTCCAAACATAAAGTGGTACAGTCCACCACCCACAGACGTTATTGAATTGCACAGTCCAATATGGTTCTTCTCAAAACTTTTTACGAATAATTTGTTTGAAAGAATGACGCATTATACTAACCTTTATGCGGTACAGAACAATGTTAGGTTTCAACCAACAAACATTGAAAAAATGAAACTGTTGGAATGCATATTCTGATGGGTAATTTGCATTACCCTAGGATAAATTTCTATTGGGAGCCAATATTAAATCTTCCACAGATATCAACAAATATGCCAATCAATCGATTTTATAAATTGAGACAAAATTTGCATTTTGTAGATATGGAAGAAAGATTTTTATCGCTTCCTTTGGAAACACACTTGAGCGTCGACGAACAAATATGTCTCTTTAAGGGATCTCTAAGTGTGAAGCAATATATATAAAAAAAATCAGACAAAGCCTTAGGGCATCAAAATTTTTGCCATGTGTGGTTCAAGTGGACAAATGTTTGATTTCATAATTTACCAAGGCTCAACAACTGAATTAAATGAAGAACATGTAGGTGTCTGTGGACATGGTGCTGCTGTGGTACTAAAACTATCTGAAACAATCTCCGAATTTAATATAGGATTGTACGTTGATAATTATTTTTCGAGTTATACTCTTTTACAATTTCTGCGCCGTAAGCAAATATATGCTATTTGCACAGCAAGACAGAATCGTTTTAGAAATCCTTCATTTCCAACAGATAAGCACATGAAAAGATGTGGTCGTGGTACTGTCAAAGAGCTTATCAGTCATAATGGTGAAGTCATTATGACAAAGTGGTTTGACCACAAGCCAGTAATAATGGAATCAAATTACATGGGGTTGGGCAATCAGGATTCTTACCGCATATGGGATAAACAAAACAAAGAATATATACAGGTTCAACGACCAGAGGTGATCAAGCATTATAATTCATACATGGATGGAGAAGATAAAATTGACTTTCTAATTACGACCTATCGAACATTTATTCGTTCAAGAAAGTGGACTTTGCGATTGTATAAATGCCTGGATTGAATATAAAAAGGAGGCTAATGATCTAGGTGTGCCAAAGAGCATACGTAGCAGATGTGTCAAGAAGAGGGGAAAACCATCATCTTTACTTCAAGAAGAAGAAAAACCCTACAAACTGGCAAATACAGAAGTTCAACCATACAAGGAAGTAAGACTGGACAAAATAGGTCATTTACCAATTATGAATGATAATGGTAGGCAGTTTGGAACTCGCTGTAAAAATCCTGGTTGCAAGGGAAAGTTGAGGGTTAAATGCTGTAAGTGCCAAGTACATCTTTGTTTGACAAAAACCAGTAATTGCTTTTATATTGTTATTATTCTATTTTGTATGTTATTGAATAAAAATATTAGAAGGTACTTTCTTAATAATAATGTTATTTTAGAATGAACGTTTGGTCCCAATAAACATAAAATTTTTCAAAAACCGTTTTAGTAAAATTTTTTGAAAAAATCTCAAAAATCTTTGAAAAATGCAAAAATCCGTACCTCAAGTTTTAGTCTAGAAAGGGCTAGAATTAAAAGAAATACCATTGGTTAACGATTTAAATTTTCTTAATTGCTTAAAACTTGAAAATTTCCAAACGAGAATAGACAACAGCAAAATGTTGCTAACTTGGAATCTTCGTTCTTGCCCACCTGTCCACGAAAAAACATCAGACTGCTAGTCTGTTAGTACGGACACCATCAAGAGAGGTTTCAGTGTCTTCGTACACAACGCCGGCTGAGTACGACCCCGTCTCATTACCGCATTAAATACATGCGATTTGCTGGAGTTTGCTCTAGAGTCAATACGTCCACCCAGCTATTGAACACAACAAAGAAGGTCTATTACTTCTCAGAGCAACGCCAACCCACCACCATACCTGCAAGTAAATAACAACTAAACATGCGCCACGTTTAGCCTAATCGCTGCCGTTTTTATTGTTTCAGGTTCACAGTAGAGGAGTTCATCAACAACAATCTGATCTAGTTGCCGAATTAAATTAACAGTTGTTTAAACATATCAACTCTCTTCATCATCACTCAGCATCAAAACAGCAGAATTCTCTGGACTGCCTGCTGCCTACTTTGTTCGAGCCATTGTTACACCAAAAGCGTGGTTGCGATCTTGAAAGCTTATTCCACTCCAAAGACATACACAAGTTTAGAAGAAGATTTTCCTAAAACAATCTCCGCCACCTTCGGTGAGAAACTAAGCCATTCATTCTGTCACAAGAATCTGTTAAACGTATCAGTAAAAATGTATAGAAAATTAAGGTTTACAATTAGTGTAGGCTATGAAGAATGGAGCTTACTATAAAACCATGTTTAACTGTCTTATAAAAATGGGTACTGATAGTGCTTCAGTTTTTCCCAAAGTGATTGAAATTTGGGATTTGGAGGAGATTTTGTCCAAAGAAAATGATAAGATGATGATTCTGATAATATTATAAATGAGATGGTAAATGATCAACAAGAATGAAGTTCAAAAAGGAGGTGGACCAAAGCGAAATAAATCTGAAGATTCAAACCTATCTGATCGCACGACCAATTTACTCTGAGCAGAATTGAAGCAAACCAGATGAAATGCAAGAGAAAGGCTGAAGAAGTAAGCAAATTAAGTATTTTTCCTCAACTTCCAAAACCTGAGATTGCCTAAACTGTTCTGAAATTGACAACGGAAAAATTAAAGTAGATTCTTACCAGTTCACAGTCTGCAATGAAGATGTAACCAAAATTTTTACCAGAGCAAGGATATGATGGATCTTAAGATTTTTTAATTTTGATACAAAAATTTGCTTCTTTTCAGAAAAGACTTTTATACAAAAGAAGGATGATGAGTCTCCAACATTTTGCTTTTGAGCATTGGGACGTAATCTCCTAAGAAGTCTCAATAAGCGTAGGAAGGAAAAATCAAGTACATAAAGTTTTTTACTGCTAAGATAAACCAAAGAAAGTAAAAATTTTATCCTTTTATTAAATATAAATATACACATGTTAAGTCACATAATTTCAAGAAGTGAGCTAATCAAAATAAATCAAAATAATCATGATAACAGGATCAGATGATAAAACTATCAAGATGCATTCATTATTATTTAAAAACAAACATTAATTATCGTATAATTAAAGAGAAATAAAAAAAATATAAAATGTCAAACTCATTACAAAAAATATTTCGCAAATTTAAATTTAATGGATAAAAAGAGACAATTATTAATTGAGCAATATTAATTTCTAAATTGCATTAACACATATGTTTAGTAAAATCGATAATACCCCCAAAGAAAGAAAAGGTCGCAAAATCTGATTTCGTACTACCTACTATTCTGTAACAAGTCAAAATAGGCCTTTCATAATTAATGCGATCATCACGTTTTGCCGTTACCAAACATTTTTCGTTTTTGCAATTAATAACAATTGAATTCTTTTGAAGTGTTCATGAATTTCTTAATACTTCTACTGGGCAATCTGAAGTAAGTCAAATTGATAATAATTTATAAAAGACATTTCTATGTTCTATTCTATTTCAATTTCTTAACTGAATTTTTATTATCTTTTCTTCTACGGTTTATAGTTTTATTTTAAATAATTATGTATTTCAAATTGAAGTTCGATTCTGTTTATTAAAAAATACAATTCCTATTGAAAATGTTTTTCATTTCTTAAAAAGAAGCATTAATTTCAAAATAAAAAACAGAAAAAATCTTAACAATCGTAATTCAATTTAAATTGCGAAGTTTCATCGCAAAATAGTTTTCAAGAATTAGAAAAACAAGAAAGTACTTGCAAAATAATATTTTTGCGCCTTCTGTTGATCCATTTAACTACTTACTAATCTGTGATTTATGAATGAACCTTAATAAAAATGACCTACATCCTAATAATTATTACGTTGTACATAGTGGTTTTTTATTTTGAGACTTTAAAACTTTTAAGTATCTACCAAGTCCTTTTTTTGCGTTGCTTTATATTCCATTGTATTCTTCCCACAATATTTTCAACAACTGACCCAGTCAGTACTTGTTTTCTTGTAACTTATAATTACAATTAATTTAAGGACTATCATTAAAGAGATTGCACGTACAGTTATTTATTTTTGTTTCGTCCAGAACTTGTAACAATAATAATTCTACTAGTTATAGAAGTAAACAAAAGATTTATTATCTTGTTAAATTAATATTTATTTGTTTATTTAGATTGATTTTACACATCTTTAAATTGGATAGAAAAATGAGAAATTGTTCTCAATTTAATTCGTGTCTCTCGAACTGCAATAAAATTTAAAAAGCAATAATTTCCTTAATGGCCCTTACAAAACACGTTATTAAATAAGAGAATAAAAAACAATGTTATACAAATTCTTCTTCTTTTTATTTATTACTGTTATTTAGTAGAAAGCTAAAATGCTTGTACATACATAAAGCACGAAGAGATAATACTGTGTTTTTTGGGAAATAAAACAAGGACAATCTTTTATAAAACAATTAAATAACTTGATGCATTTTAGGTATTTAGGTCGCACTACCATCTGGTGGTCTTCATTTAGAAGAAAAAGAAGATAAATCGGTCGTACTTATACAAAAATGAATATTATAAGAGGCATGTAACGTGAGCTTTTAATTGATTAGAGCATTTGGAATATAGTAGCAGTATCAATGACCACCTTTCCAAGAATACGGCAGCATAATGCATCTAGTCTATAATTAACATGGTTAAATGTAGCGTATTTCAAATTCTTTTCTCTCCATTTAATTTATCTTAGCAATGAAATATCTTCTAAATCAGTGGTGGGCAATTAAAGTTCAATACGGGTAAGCTAGGTAGAGATATACCACAATATCTACATCTAAATGATTTATTTTTATTTAAATACCTATTAAAATCAGTAATCAGTGTTTATTTCTTCTTTGCAATGTAGAAAATTGTAATAAATGCTGTTGCACATCATTTGTTTTAAAAATGATTTTAATTCTGTTGCGATAGTAATGTTGGTTTCCAATCATACACTCTCACCACGTAAGTGTAAATCAAGCTAATTTGAATCAAACTTTACCAAGTGACGTCATGCATAGAATTTAAGTGTATCCTAATCAAAATTAAATTGTTTCAATCATCTTGGTTGTTATTTGGTTAGTGAATTGGGAAATCTTCAAGCCTAGATTCGGGGCTTATTGAATATCGCTTGCATAACCTGGAGCTCATATGTTTTTCATCATTTCGTATTTTTTCTCAAAATCTTTGATAAAGGTGTATTCAGGGAAGAAATATCAATGCGGTGTGCCTATTTAATAAAGTAACATTTCTGCAATCTTCTTTAGTTTTTGTATGACTGGATTCAATTTTACCCGATATTAACCATTTCAAACTCATTTCACCACTTATGGTGTTGCATCATTGCCAGTAGCATTTCTAGAATTAATTTTAAATACTGACGAAAATCTTTGTCCTCCGAGCGCAATTTTTAGATGAGGGAACAAAAAGAAGTCGCTTGGGGCTAGATCTGGTGAGTAAGGCGGATGGTCAAGTAATTCGTGGATTTTCGCCGTGGCAACCGCTGAGGTGTGAGACGGTGCGTTGTCGTGGTGAAACAGGATTTTCTTTTTCTGCAAATGTGGCCGTTTTTTCGCAAGTTCTGCCTTCAGCTTGTCAAGTAATGATGCATAGTATGCTCCTGTAATGGTTTTTTCTTTTTGAAGATAATCGATTAAAATAACTCCATGACTATCCCAAAAAACAGTCGCCATCACTTTCCCAGCCGAAAAAACAGTTTTTGCTTTTTTTGGAGCCGGTTCCCCCTTTGCAGTCCACTGTTTGGACTATAGTTTTGTTTCGGGCGTATAATGGTGTATCCAAGTTTCATCTACAGTAATTAATCGGCGCCAAAACTCGGATTTATTTCGCCTAAACTGCGCCAAAAGAGCGTTGGAAATATTCATTCGAACACGGTTTTGGTCTAACGTGAGCAAACGCGGCACCCAACGCGCGGACCGCTTTCTCATGCCTAAATGTTGATTTAATATGTGACAAACACGTTCTTTTGACATGTTCATAACCTCTGCTACCTCTCTCACTTTAATTCGGCGGTCGTCTAGCACCGTTTGGTGAACTTTGGCGATGTTTTCGTCGGTAGTTGCAGTTTTTGGACGTCCCGAACGTTCATCGTCTCCCAAGCTCTTACGGCCACATTTAAATTCAGCAGCCCAAAATTTCACTGTGGTAAATGATGGTGCAGAGTCCCCATACACAGAATCCAACTCATCTTTTATTTGCGAAGGCGTATTGCCTTTCAAAAACAAATATTTAATGACAGCTCGATACTCGATTTTGTCCATTTTCACAAAAAAACTCACATCAACTCACTCAAACGACTGTTACATAAAAACTGCGCGTCCAAAATGGCTGAAACTTTGGTGAGTAACTGTCAACAGATGAGCAACGAAATTCAGTAGCTTTCATTTACGAGTGCTGCCATCTTCACGTTGAGGTCGGAAACTTTTCAGACCACCTTCGTACAAGTAGCAGCATGGTAGATGAAACAGTGTGGTGATCACTTTTGATGCGACCTTGTAAGGTCATTTTAAAGTTTTGCATACTTATCCGCATTTTACGTTAAATTTTGCTTTAAATACATTCATTTAATATAAATTTATCGCCTCGTCTTACTTTTTAATGTTTAGCAAGTTGTTTATATTGCTAACAGATATTTTTCTTTGGAGTTCTGTTGTTAAGAATTAAAATGTGTTCGATAAATGGTTTTATACTTCTTTCATTAGTGAAATCCGATACATTATTTTATGACCCGAACGTGCTTTGTGCTGTTTTTAAATCTTTGTTATATTTTTCAACTGTATTTCCAAGAAAGAACATGTTCGTAATTTGCTAATTCATCTCTGACAGAGAGAATAGGGATTACGTTGGTACTTTGTGATTTTCTCGGGGAGTCAAAATTTGGACACCGTGGAACGCGGGTGTTCACCGTGACCTCCCGGGTCCAAGCGGATCCGGTGCTTCTCGCGTTTGTTTCGACCTTTAAGAAGTATGGTGCACGGTTAATTTCGACATTTTAGTGGCTGTGAATTTGCTTTGGTTTTCTATTTGGTTTATGGTTTATGGGCATTAATTTGCATTTTGAGTTAATCCTCGAGGGAGGCCTCTTTGAGGATTAAAATATTGACGCATCATTGTGCGGATGAACGTAAAAATTCATACGCTGAAAGGTGTTACCTGTATTTTTACTAGTATGTGGAGATGAACGACAAGCTCATCGTCCCTGTCTTCATTAGAAGGATCGTGTAAAGAAATAACCGTGTCGAGACAGTTTCTTCTTGAGTTTTGGTTTAGTCATTACGAAAATCTCCGTTATGTACCTGGTGTTCTTTGACTCCGCTATCTTCGTCATACTCCCTGGCTGATGGAATCAATATCCCATCTTCAGTGTCTATCGAGGGATCTGGTATTCTCTTCGTTATTGAGAAAGTTAAAGTTTTGTGTTTGTGGAAGTTAAGTGTTTAAAAATTTATTGGGGTTGAAACCACGCCTTCTCGTAATTAAATTTATTTGACGGGTCCTTCAGACCTAATTTTTATGTAGTAATTGTCATTCTTTTATTTAATGTTTGTAAAGTAATAATTTCTTCAATCAACCATATCATTTTGAATCTTTTTGTGAATGTTTATTTTACTCGATTTCAAAGCATAATAATAAATTCATGTAGTTTAACTTTTGTGTTCTTATTTCTAGGAGTTTGTTTTTGTTTTATAAGCTTATGTAGGTGCCGTGATGATGGACCTTGGCTTCTAGCAACCCGCATTATATTTGATTTTGTGAATAAAGCTTTGTTTATAGTTTTGAAAAACGAGAGAGAGGCTGGAGATTTATTAAGTTTATTTTATTTTAAGTTGCGGAACCAACAAAGGTTCCTTGGTAAGTGAAAGAGAATACCATTTAGTCTCCGGACACGATTTTGAAGTGTTTATCTACAGGGTGGTATTTTGGGTGGACCCTATATACAGCGTGTTCGTCGGTGTGGAGACAGGTCGACGAATTACATCGTTTTGTGTGGCACTGTCTCCTGGCGCCCTTTTGGTATCTCTTTTAGGCTTTTCAGCTAAAAGCTAAGTTTTAGGCTCAGGTAAGATCATCAAAGCCTGGGTTATTTACTATTTTGGAACCTACTTCCGTCTTCGACATGAGCTATGGGCTTGAACATCTACCGATATCTGGCTTATACGGGACTTGTGCATACTTTTGGGCATTTTCCCGTTACAACTTTCACCTTCGACATAAATTCCAAAACTTAAAATATTGAAAATCTCATGCTAGAGTAAGATAATTTTTTTCCTATTCTGACTGAAATGCCTTATGATCAGGAAAATAGATTTAGATAATTTTTAAATACCTTGCAAACATGTATCAAATCAAAACTTTCTTTTCATATTTTTGGTCAAGTTTCTAAAAACACTCAGTATATATTCATTTCGAAAGAAAAATTGCAGAAACAGTCTAGTCAAGATTTTTTGTGTTCCACCTTTCCTACAATTTTGGATAAAAGAAACCGACCATAACCTTAAGTTTGAGACATTGACATTCAAGTAAATATCTTGACAATTTCGCAACAATCCAAATTTTGTAAGAGTGAGAGGTTTAACTAGGTGCGACGTTTTTGTCCGTAATTAAAATTTAAAAATTCAATTTCAAAATGCACGCTATTGTCAAATATTTCAAAATAATCTGTTGCTTGGTAACTGGTAGTTTCTAGCGTCTAAAAATGGAAGTAGAAATTACTAACTTTCTTTGGTAAAGTTTATTTATTCAGTTGCATAAAAATATTGTTATAAAGAGCTACACATTGTTATTTCTAAAAAATAAATTTCGGATGAAAGGTAACCTACCTCAGGATTGAAATGTTGACATTAATGTTTTTAACTATTCTTTGGAAATCAACGGTTTCTAAGAAGAGAGTGAGATTTGAAACATTTAATCTAAAAACGCACGCAGTTGGATTTTTTGTTCGCAATTAAAATTTGGCAAATCCAATTTAAAAATGTGCGCAGTTGTCGAATATTCCACAACATCCTGAGGTCTGATAGCTGATTCCTATCGTCTAAGCATGTTTCGGGTAAAATTATTTATTCCTTTGTATAAATATATTGCTACTAAGCAACGGTAGCTACTTTATGTTTTGGTAATTGTATGTCTGTCTGTCCGCTTGTCTGATTTCGACTAAACTTGATATATACTTGGTTTTTGTCCAGATTGGTCCACCCAAAAGATTTAACTCCCAAGAGTTCATTAAAAGAAATTGAACGTAAAACTTTAACACTAGTCAACCGTTTTATCATACAAACACGGGATTTTGGTCTTTGGTAGTGGACGATTAAATACTCTTCAATAGTCCAGATACTGGTGATTGTGAAAGGCATGGGAATTTGGTTGTTGGCGGTGGAAGATTAAAAACTTTTCAAGAATGCAGGCACTGGTGATGATCTTTCGCTTCTTCGTAACATCCTAACAGACATGGAACTTTGGTCGTTGGTGGTCGAAGATTCAAAACTCTTCAATGCTGTACTCTTTGAGATGCAGTGACTTCATCACAATAGTCTATCGTTACTTTTGTACATGTGTTTATTAATATTATTGTTTTATTAACCTAATAATTTTATTTTTATACAAAAAGTTTTGGACAAAAGGTAACCTAACTCCAAAAAAAACATTAACTTATTCTTGACGCTCCTCAACAATCAATGGTTTTTAGGAGTGGAAATGTGATAGCTAGACAGTGTAATTCAATTAAAATTGAAAAATATTCTGAGGTCCGATAACTGGTAGTCCCTAGTGTCTAGAAATGGAAGTAGAAATCGTTAATTTTCTTGGGTAAGATTATTTATTTCGTCATATGAAAATAATTGTTTTCCCCCTTTATAAGCAATAATATGTGAACTATTTATCGATTCACTTGAACAACTAAATTCCTAAACTAAGAGCGTTGGTTGGTAGGATAAAATGATGAAGATGTTCGCTTTGGTTGATGTGTTATATAGTAAATACCTTTAGTCTTGTTTATTTGAAACTTTCCTAGGTTTTGAACAGGTAAAGGGCTCGTTTTTATTAATCTGTTGATTTATTAGATACTTGATGTGTTAGCAATTTGTTTTCTAAGTTTTTAACTCCTCTGCTTGGGAATGATCGGTGGGTGAAGTGAGTAGCTCATTGGCCATCACAACCAGTCCCAAGCCCGGACAAAAGAGAAGGATTCGCAGGCTAGTAGACACCCTGTATTAAAAGTGCCGGGTTCTCAAATGTGAACAGGTGTTGAAGACACCATTTTCAGTAATTTGAGTATAACTACTCGATTGTTTTAATTCGGTTAATGGCAGTTTCAGGAAGAGAAAATGTGCAACACGTAAACATATTTCTTGAAAAACTCGCCATATCTGAGCAGTTTCACGTTTTAACCTTTTGAAAATTAAAGTAAGAGAGGAAGGTCTGATAATGGGGACTATCATCATGTCGAACAACATACCAAACGCCCTGTTGTCTAGAACACCGGCATAATGGTTTTTAGTGTTATATTTGTAGCGTACCTAGTGGTAGTATCGATGGTTCAAATCGAACTTGTCCCTTTCTTTTTAATCTTGGAATTATAACCTTAGTGGTTACTGGACATGACATCATATGGACGCGGCTGTCAGTAGCAACGATGACTTTCTTCAAAGCCTAGTTGGGAGATCGGTAGCAAAACAGTGCGCAAAGGAATAGCGGAAGAAGAAAAACATTTGTTTTTTTCTCAATTGATTAAATCTTCAGATGAGAAGAATGTCGTCGAGAATATCCTTGGTTTAGTTGCTGAATGTTTTTGTTCTGCTTTGTACTTTTATAGCCTTAGAGAGGAATCTAAAGCCCACATCCACCGGAAGAATCTTGGCTAGGTCCCACGTCTTCTGCGAGAAGTGAAAACAGCATGGACTGAGCATCTTTCTGTATACAGTGACGCAGGAAAACCTTCAATCGATGACGGACCAAATAAGATCTTACCTATAACCGCACAATGGACATTTATTCGACCTCTGATCTAAATGCATCTAAGATATGGATGTAACGACAGACTTTGATGTAAGGACTCTGCTACAGTATTGAAGATTTTAAATGAAGTAACACAGTTTCAATTGACAAACCTTCAAGATTATTTTAAAGCACTTAAAGTCACCTTTGATTTGCAGTTAAGCTGAATGTTCAATAAGCTATGCAAACAACCACAGTAACTTTGTAACAGCTACTATAGAACAGCAAAGAAAAAAGTTGAAACTATACTATTACTAGTCAGGGTTGCTTTCCGGTTTCCAAAAGGAACCAGTCGGTGGGCGTTGTAGGAGAAACTTTCTTTTCAGTCAGAGCTGAGGAAAAAATGTGTTGGGGGGCTTTGGTATTGCTGAACAATGGACAATGCAGATTGAGAATGTAAAGAATGGCTGTTCCTCGTTGTGGTCGTTTTGTGTGAACGAACACGGAAAATGTGAAGTGGATAAGAGTGAAGAGCAAATATATTAAAAGACTCTTGCTTAAGCGCTCATTGTAACAGTGATAATCTGACAAATCGACAAGAAAAACGATCCAGCTTATTTGGCAATCCACAGATTATTCGAAGTTGCAAAAGTAATTAAAATTTTAATGTAATAGAAGACGCACTCAATAGAGTCGATCAGATGACCATTGCAAGTCCAAATAGATCTTTGAGTAGAAGAAATAATAAAATCGATTATTAGAACCAAAAATGCAAAATTAACCTTCGATCAAGTTGTAAAAATCATTTGCGTTTTGAAAAAACGAAGGTCACGTTTTAATGCAATACCAAAGCGAAAAGAGTCATGCAAGCGTTACAAAAAGAAAATTTGTTTATAAGCAGACAGAAGTCGAGCAGAAAGCAATCATGTGGGTAGACTTCAACACCCTTGGACAAAATAAATGATTCATTGCCTTCATGTGTGTCAAAACAATGTGATACGAAGCAAAGAGAAATACCATAACGGACTAATTAAAGTTTAACGTAAACTCTCTGTTGATCAGGCTAAATTCAACAAGGAAAATTTATGCCATAAAGTGTCAATATTTCTAGCGGCTATTGGGATGAATTGTTAGACGATATTTCTTGCAAGAAGTCAAAATCTTATTTAAATTTAAAGCAGCTTGTTTTATTTTTTTTCTATTGTTACAGTTTGAGAATTTATCAATATTTTGGTACAAAGATATTTTGGTACTGCAAATAATTAAACGTGACTATTTTATGGTACGCCCTGTGTATACAGTAAAAAGTCATTATCCTACTTACATAATTTACGGCAAATATATTTTGACCCTAACAAAGTAAATAAACAAAAAAAAATAAAAATTCCAAATTACCATAATTCCAGGTTATACGATTATGTAATTAATTGTTGACTTATTAATTGAGAATAATTAAGACGCAGATGTTAAATTTTGCGGTCTTGAAGAATGTGCAATGGCTCTGGTCTGTTATAAAGAGCACCCACGCTCTTATGACCAGTCGCGCCAGGTCAGTCCGTAAATGGACAACGAATTTTTTTTATCCATTCTTGCAATCCTTTTAATATTTGCTTGCTCTCTTGTCCATGTGTTGTACGTTGCACAATTTAAAAACATAATTAATTATATACATAAAGTTTGAGAAGAAAAGAAAGGATTTTTTATTTAATTATTGTTTATTTACATAAATTTTAAATTTAATCTTCATAAAGATAAATTTTAAAGAAGCAGTGGTGGTTCGTGAAATAAATAACGGGAGGGATTTTGCTGTCATGCAACTAATGCAAACACAACGTGGGTGGTTTTTCATGGCTGCTTTAAAACTACTATTAAACACTTCCTGATTTTGACTAATAAACGATAAGATCTAAAAGTTAAATCGGTCAGTGATGAATTAGACACAAAGTGAGGTTACAAAAACCATTCTAGCAAGGTTAGAGGCAACTGGAACATTTTTCAACGTGCATAACTTTTTTTCTTTTTCTGTCTAAAACAAATAAAATTGGAACTTGAGAAAAACCGGCACAACAATCCTTTAGAATGCATTCCATTTGTTACAAATTGAGGTTAGAATCATTTATGTGGTGTGCACGAATCCTTCAAAAGTGTATTCTTAAATCTGCAGCAATCAAGATTACTGATGGCCAAATTTATCATATTTGTAGAAACATCAAAGAGTTAAAGATGTTAAGTGAAGTTAAGAAAAAAAATTTCAAAATCAAGTGTGATATATTGTAAGATATTTATATACAGGTAAATGTCAAAGGAGACAAGATATTTTTTTCTCAATACTATAACGAAAGTCCTTGAAATATCAGATTTGCATACATTTTAAATGTGCGGGAACTCGAGCAGAAGCGCATACATAATAATGCATGCGATTTATTTATAAGGAACGCAGATCCGGCGCCCGCGCGCGTTTCCTATCGCATGTACCATCTAAATGAGATGCAATTAACACTTTCAACTAAGAATTTTTTCCTCATAAGTTTACATGCATTCCAAGTTGGGGAAAAATATATCTCATTAAGAAAACTTTTGTCTTGAAAAAAAAACAAAGAAGTAAGTGAAAAATACTATGTACAACATTCCATTGATTGTCAAGATTATGAGAGAAACTTTTGTATTTTATGCTTTAATTACTTATATTCTTTGTATTATTCAGTTTTATATGCGTTTAATATCAATTGGTCGCCCATATATGTAATATTAAATCTTGATTAACGGTCAATGATCTGCGATAAACTTTGATTTTTGCACCCACACGTATAGTCACCTACAAGCTACCTCCTATCATTATTACCCTTCACTTTGTACGAAAACATTAAGACGGTCGAGATAATACTTGTATCGCACAATAATTTGAAGTTCATTAACCCTTTTGTTTTCAAAATATCATTAATCAAACAGAAAAATTAACAAGTTTGTTTTCCGATACTCTCTCGTTTCTATTGGATACCAGAATTATTAAAACGTAAAAATCGTAAAACCACTGCTGTTAAAGACTTGTTTGCATTGTGTATAATGAGGTTAGGGAAAAAACCAATTTAGCTGCACCAGTTTATTAAAACGAACTCAAATAAAACGTAAGACTGTTGTTGTTAATACAAGATTAGGAATTAGGAAATTAAAAAGGCAGGTTTGAGTTTCTAGAATTTACAGGACGGTTGACAGAAAAATAAATAGCTACCAGAAAAGGGAAGACCCTCTCAAATGTAGTAACGCTTAGCTTTCTATTTCTGGACAAACTGCAAGTGTGTAGAAAATAATAATAATAATATTGGGACTAGCTTACTGCCTTGTGGGACTCCTGCATTTTTTCCTCTTATGTACATTGCTAATGTAGATTTTGATTAAATCAACATGTTGCTTAGAAAGCATAAATGGTAATTTCTGTATGAGTCCTTTGTGCTAGACAGACTTCTTACCTTCTAATGGCTTTTCAATAGCTAAGGTAATTCTTTGTATTGATAGAGTGTTTGCTTCTGAATCTAAACTGGTGATTTACAATCAAATTTTCCACTCAACCTTCTCAGATGTAGTTTTTCAAATAATTTGAGTGACAGATTATCAAAACAGAAAAAACCAAACATTAACAAATAAATTCAATTGGACAGATCGACACCATCGACTCGAATGTGAGATTTACAACAGTACAACATCTTGATCTAAAATTTGTTAATGTGACAATACCAAAAGAGACAGTTGAAAGCAACTACCCTTAAGAAATCCTCGAAGTAGGCAGGGAAAAATGCAATTACGGAGAGGATAGCAACAGACCCAAGATTCTGCTGATAAAGCCTTCCTAAACAACAAAACGCAGCTACTCAAAAAAATTCAGAAGTGAAAAGTCAATTAACAGATACCTTATCAATCTGCCAGTTGACAACATAACTGATCATTCACTATGAAAATTAACAAAGAAACTAACAGCTTTTTTCTGTACACTTAGAAAATATCTTCAAACTCAACAAAATTGATAATTTTCCTGATGTGTACTTGGTACCAAATCAAAAGAAAACTGAGTTAACCATGAGTACTCTAAAAGAGGTAACCAGTGAAATCGAGGACAAAAGCACATGTGTATGGTCTCATCTGTATGGAAGATAACAGAAGTCATCATGATTGCTAAACCAATTAAGCCACCAAACGAAATTAAAATCCTACAAACCGACTTTGTTCTACCCATAATTAGCATAATGCTTTAAGTACACAAACATGATAGAAACAGACTGATCATGCTCAAAAACAACGCAGTTAAGCTTCTGTTGATGTTCTGAACCTTCATAGATACACTTACGGTATTTATTTGAAGATAATGAGACATCGAAGAAAACTTTTATGCTGTAGTATACCATTTGGAAAATGATGCAGAACATATTAACATTAGATACCAGAAAACAGGGTGTGTCCAAAAATCTCTATTTATATGTTTTGCAAAAAGCTACACAACAGGCTGAAAGTATATGTGACATCGAATTTAATTTGAATTCACACCAAATCACAAGAACCATAGACGTAGATGCATTGAAAGTGTGTAAACTTCAAATATCAAGTCATTTATCGTAGTAGACTGTTTGAAAAGTAAGGAGGAAAAATCATGTACTTAATAAGTATCTAAATTTTCTTTCGTAAAACCTTCTTAAGTTTCCTCTTGAGCCATCCTATGTACCTAACAGAAAAACTGATTTATAAGCGCTGTAAGCTGGTACGATAAAATCTTCTGTCCGAACATCGCATATCTAGCAAAATACTATCACAATGGTAATATTGTCTGTTAGAACTATCCAAAGAAAGATCCTGTACTGTCTGTGTTTCTTACAGTGATCTTGCTTATCTATTGTACTTTTCAGAAACTCTTACAGAAAAACAAAAATAACAAACAGTACTCAAAATTTGAAACAAAAAAAAATGGAAATGGTCATTAAAGAAGAAGGGTTAGTTTGAAAAGTTTTCATTCAGGTTCAAAGATTGATTTATAAAATTTACTCCTTTGAACAGATTTCTTTCCAAAAAGTTAAATAGAATCATGGATCACAAAGGAGGTATACTTTTCCATACCTCTGGGTGAAGAATCTTTCCGAGAATTCAAAATAGAATTGTTTCCGAAAATGTCTTTCATGCAGAGCCTGTAAAATGTTAAATCTATCATAAGACTTAAATTCGGAAACCTTTATTCATGAAGCATGATCTGCTTACTTCCTTTACTTCATGGTGGAAGCCTCAATCAATTCAAATTTTAGTAGCATGCAATTGAGTTCTTTACATGTTGTGACCAAGGATTATTGGGCTTTTAAGAAAATGTTGGTTTACTAGATTTCATGATGGCCCAGTCTGTCCGTGGTAGATCCTTGCTATATTTGAA
Source organism: Ignelater luminosus (assembly GCA_011009095.1). Taxonomy (NCBI): domain Eukaryota; kingdom Metazoa; phylum Arthropoda; class Insecta; order Coleoptera; family Elateridae; genus Ignelater; species Ignelater luminosus. The sequence goes on from VTPC01000893.1 coordinate 37,811, forward strand.
CCAAGTTGCCTTATTCAATCCAGATAATTACTGAATAAATATTACAAACTCTGTAATCGCTTTGGAATATTGGAAAATATGTAACGAAGGACGATTTGGATCGAATGATCCCTGACCAAAGCAATTTTTTCGTAGAAATTACCATACCATCGTTTTTGTCTTTCAAATAGAGTCCTGGCTTTTATGATTTTTAGTTCGATCAGTATTTTGAATTTTGAGTTGTGCTGTAGAAGAGTACTAACAATAGATCCAAAATTCGGAAAAGGTTCTTGAAGAAACTTGATCCGATTTTTGACTCTGGTTGCTTTAATCATACATACGTTTCAGATGATCCCGAAGAAAGTGATTTGTCTAGAGTAGATCAAAAACAGTCGTGGTCGGGCACTGAAACTTATTTTTATCTTAGAGAAACACACTAAAATTTGGCCAACTTTTTTCTAAGCTGGTAGTAGTGATTCCAATAAAAAAAAAGGTAAAGAAAACACTGAAATCGACGAAAAACTTTAGTAAGCATGCGATTTGAAGTAACAATTCTGGAAGTTACTGTTCCGGTATCCGCCCGCACGACTAGGGAAAACCAAAAAAAGAAAGATCGGTTTGGAGATCTCAATCTCCCGGGTTCCCCTAACGCAAATCTAAAGTGCTAACTGCTCAATTATGCCGCTTGTTATGACCCTGCATGGATGTAATTAAATATTTTTCGCTTTTCTTGCAAAAAGATCTGTTGGTGTCTATACATTGAACCTAAAACAATAAACCAATACAATTAGAAGAAACTTCTAAAACTTTTCTTCAATAGAACTGTTGGAAGAGAAAAAGCAAATTAGAGCACAAACAAGTTAGACAAATGTCTAGAAATGAAAGCAAACTGTAGAAGTCAAAGTTGCAATGATGCTTCCAACATGTTGATAAACATAATGAGATGCAATTGAGAATCAAGTAATATAATATAGCTGCTGACTTTATTTTTCATACAACACATCAGCTAACCAGCTAAGTGAGACAAAGCTACAGAGCTCTGAGTAAAAAGTAACTAACTATAAGAGATACCTGATGAATACGGTGCTAAGTAAATGCTTTGGGCATGATGTGCTGTTTACGACTTTAAGTTTACCTCTATAGACAAAAACTATCTCTAGTAGTCTACAGCAATATAATCTAATCTTAGCATACACCGGACTATCCTTGATTACTCTATGTATGTTACGTCACCTGTGGCCCAGACTTAATAGTTCACAACGCAAATACATCAAGTTAAACTTGAGAGGTTTACGGCTGTCTTAGATGATTGATATCACATTCAAGCAACCGGCTAGAAACAAGCATTTTAAAATGATAAATGCTTCTTATAAATAAAAATATGATTTTGTCTCAGTCCCCGGAATCAAAGAGTTCGAGTAGGGATGTCGTATTTAACAACGCGCGTCATCGTTACCAAGCATTGAGGATGCCTATAAGACAACGTCTTAACATTGCATCATAACTCACAACTGACAATTCATCCAGAACGTAACTTTGATATTCTCATTCAATCTCATGGCTGACTTCAGTTTTTTGCCAGATTTCTTTTTCGCTAGGATGTTTGATAGAATAAACTTGACAAAAAGATTGAAGAGCTTTCCATTGAAGACCCTTACTGAGATGAGAGAAAGAGATAGGAACGGCTATTAAACAGCTCAGATTGTATATAACTATGACCATTAGGCCACGACAAACAGCTCAATACAGTATCAACAATTAGATACTTTTACATAGCTTTGGATTAATTACCATTAGTTCTAACTGATTTAGATCATATAGTGGAACAGTATAAAAACCTTACGGAATCAGTACGTTAACTAAATTTGTTACGTGTTTTTCGACGCGTGGTGACTGCGCACTGAACAAAATTCAGTAAACAGTGGCGTACAATCGTTGGTTTGAATCTTGCAAAAACCGCACTAACATTTCGACCGCATATGCGGGCTGCACGTGATGACAATGCGCAGTAAAAATTTTTGACCAACGCTGTCCATGCTACTAAAATCAATTTAACTGTTCTAGAGTTTTTTTTACCAAAAATGAATAGGAGTCAATCTATTTTTTACTTCACAAACACACTATATAATTTCTTAATAAACTTGCTAGGTAATTATTCCTACAATTATTGGAAAAGATTTGAATTTCATTATCATTTTTTGATAATCACCGCTTTTATCTTAAATAACAGTACCCTGTACACTCCTATTTAAGAGGATAAGTCTTTTCTTTGTAAATTCGTGAATCAATTAAAATTCTCTTTCAATCAACTTCCTATAATGTGATGCACATTTTAAATTAATCTTCTATCTAAAGAAAAAGAAACAAACCTTTACACATTAGGTTAAAAATGTAATTAGATTGTCCAAATCGATTTTAAAATAACCAGACATTTAAATTGTTAAATTAGGTCAAAATCTAGTCAGACAAGCTTATTAAATATTTATTCGATCTGAACTACTTTTTAAAAAGACAATCCCTTGTTCGTCCTTTCAGAGGTTGATCGGTTTTTGTGTTCGTTCGACAAGTTTTAAAAAGATACGCGCGGTATCTTTTTGTCATCCCAAATAAACTGTACAATGGGAAAACAAAAGAGCGAGTTTGAAACGCATCGTGCACATTTAATTTCCACGTTATTTTTAGCAACGTAAGACTTTTAAAAGTTCCTTCTTTTTATCGTTACTTCACACAGCTCTGCTTAAGTGGTATTTGCACTTTTGCATTATCTCTTCTCGGTTAAAGTGAAAGTTCCTTGACCCTCGTACATTTGACAGAAATATGACCTTTGTTTTCCAGGGAGTAAAAAAATTCCTCTCCCCGTCTTGTTACACGGTAACAAACGAGTCGGCTGTACTATAAGCTGATCTAAGTACGTCTTTTCAAGCTAAAGAACGTAGAAAACGCTTTAAAACCTAAAATGTATGTAAGCGAATAATCTCGAGATAAATCGAATCTTCTTCAGTAATTACCATTTTGCAATTCTTGTGCCTAAAGCTTTGCTTTTCTGGATTCGTTTCTTTCAAGTGCAACTGTTTATTGTCTTTTCCGTTTGATATCCTAAATGTGTTGAAAGGAGAAAATCCGGATTAACGTGAATCAACTTCAAGCAGAGCTCATGTATGCTGATTTTAAATCCACCGCATTTCCTACATAACCCTTCTTGGAATAGTTGAACATAGCGCCATTTCTTTACACGGCACTAAAAGAATTTACCACCTTACTGAGATCATTTTAATTGGACAAGCTTTACTATCTTTAGGAAAATGAATAAAAGAATTCGCGAGATGTAAAACGCTGATAGCATGACAGTATGGTGAACTCATCAGTTTTATACCAAAAAGGATTTACCTTTAATTATAAGAGAATTGAGATAAAATTGAGACGAAAGGGCTGTCTTTTTTTCTGAATGATATGATTTAGATTATTTTATTGTGGAAGCTCCAATCTAATTTATTGTAAAAAATTCATTTGTGAGTTTTGATTGAGATATTCCTTCAAAAAAGTTTTGTTTCCATCGCGGCAATTTAGTTGGTTGCCTTGGGCATGAGCAGGTATTTTACAAATCTCTAGTTACTACTGACAAATCTTTACAAATAATGAAAACTGTTAATTTTGCAAATTTATTAAATTCATACTTAGTATTAACAAGTATGAACAGCCGTTCCTCTGTAAATTTATATTCTGTCACTACCGCTACCTAGGTAGAAGATGTTTCCCCATTTGAAAATATCAAATGTTAGTATTGTAATTGGCTTTAGAAGCAAATGAGAAATATTGGCAGAAAGTTTTAGATGGTTTTACAGATCGTTAGGTTCAGTTTTGAGAAACTCTTTTTATGATCAAAGGAGCCCAGATATTTCTTAGATACCTTTGATAGAAACGTTGTTTCCGATTAATCTTATGTAATGATGCTTCACTGGTAATCGGGGCGACTCAGCAAATACCATCTAGCAGCGGTCGTCGTCAATCAGAGGGGACCCTCTAGAGCCTGTTACTTCATTATAAAGCTTCTGACAGCCTGTGACGAAATCATTAATGCGTTGTCTGCTTTAATAATTAATTGTGCAATTTTGGGAAGTGGAAATTGGTTGTCAAACATTGCAATCTTTTGTATTCTTTATTAGAGACTTTACAGCATTTTTTGTTTGTTTTTTTACTGAAATGTAGGGTTATATGTAACGATAATTTTCTACTAATGGGATGTTTTCTGATTGTTTTGTCGGTAATTTTAATTTTATTCCGTATGATTTATAAGATAAAACCTTGCCCTACAGAGAGGTAGATCAATAGTACTTAATCAACCCTTTCAATAATCCTGAACTTGACCCTAAGGTTTTATCTGCTTTTGCTTTTCCTAAAGATATTTGTTCTGCGCGTCCTCAAACGGTGGTCAGTTCCATATAGTGTTTTCTGGTTTTTCTTCCCACATAGGATCTGCCATCCCCTCGAGTTGGTCCATTCTTTGCTGTTCACCTCGCTTTGGAAATGCAAGTGCTCGTCTCAGCATCTTTCCCATCTTAAGGCCTGACGGACGTCCATTCCTTGGTGAAGACAGTGGACTTTGTTGGATTTTGGGTTTGCCATACTTTTTAGAAACTCTACTCTCCTAATAACTTTTGAGGCTGAAAGATAGTGGATTTGTGGTCTTCAAAGTTTCCTCCTGTCTTATACTACCATCAGTGATAGAGTTTTACCTCCACAGTAGATGTAGTCTTGAGTCAGGTTATTTTGTATTCGTCGTAGACCTACCACAGCATCAACTAACCATCAACGCTAACCCCAAAGATTTATTTCGCCGTACCGTAATGTCATTTTACAAGTCTACATTATCTTAATAATTTGGCGAACATATCTAGTTATTTCAGTTTATTAAATTTTTAGTTGAAAGCAATTTCCAATTTATTCTGTACAATGTTTATTTTAACACACGTGTGGTTCTTTGTAAAGATTGCCGCACCTCATTTGTGTGAATTTCTTGGAATCGTGCAGCCCAGACGCTGTTCCGAGTTGAGTTTGTTTTAATGTAGGTAAATCTACACCTAATTCCTACCGCGCCTGGGGGTGCGTTGTGCTTATATACGGTCCCTGCGTGATCCCGTTTTTCAAGGGATGTCTGCAGGCTCAGAGAGTGCCGACTCGGCATTTTACAGGTTTCAACGGGCAAGGAATGCTCCATTATACAGACAAGGGTGTTTGCTTCGCTGTCTTTTTTCCACCTGTTTAGTACGGTTGCGCCTAGGTAGGCGTGACTTTGAGGTTTAGCTTGCTTGACGCGCACGGGGAAGAGAAGCGCACGAACAGACAGGGTTGAGTTTCATCCTCGAGTGCATTAAGGGGATGACGCTAAAATTATTCCGTCGTTGTGCTGAAAAATTTTTTAAATCTCACTGAAAGTGAGCTATTGTGCGATTGTCTAATTGGAGATGTTTCATAAGTTGTATTAACCACAAGTGCGTCCAAATAAATTTTGGGACTGTAAATGCGGCGTCATCTTAGTTTTGGTTTTAGGACCTTTTAAATATCGATGATACTCTGGGCATCGAACTTTACTGTTGATGGAAAACTGTCGTCTAGCAATTATTTCGTCTTAAATTCGATTGGTAGTAGTGAACACCTGTAATGACTTTGTGTGTAAAAGTGCGCACTAACATTCTTTGTGCTTAAACAATCCTTTGTAATTGAGTAAAACGTTTTTTCATGTTGTATCGTGTATGAAAATACGCGAGGGTCATCGACCATCCCGATAGCCGTTTACGTTAAGTAAATGTTAGAGAAAGCTTACTACTTTGAGTGCATATCTGGTGGGGCATTCCGTCCCGATTGGATACTACTTGATTGGTTAAATTTAAGGCAATTATAAGCTGATAATCTTATTTGCTGTCTTTTTTTTGTGCATTGAATCAGCTGCACGACTAGTTTTGTATGTAGATTTGTTTTCTTTTTGTTGCTAAACGGAAGCCGTTAGCTTCGTTTTTCTTTTAATGCACGTAAATTAGATAGTAGAATTTTACAATTTGTTGTTAAAGTCAGATAGTAGAATT
>VTPC01000894.1:0-10032 GCA_011009095.1 Ignelater luminosus
CGTAGGAATGACAATTTACTTCTTTTATTATCTGGTTTATGTATTGTATTCGTGGTCGTTCTCGTGCGTTTTTTCCCGCTATTCTTCTTTGTATTATTGTTTTCAGTAATCCTTCATGCTGCATTATATGTCCTGTCACAGCTCTTTCCGTCCTTCTATTCTATCTAGAACTTCATCATTACTAACTCTTTCTGTCCATTTTATTTTTAGCATTCGTCTATAACATCATTGCTCAAAAACTTCTAATCTATTCTTTTCACTTTCGTATATGGTCCATGCTTCACATTCGTAAAGTGCTATGCTCCATATGTAGGTCTTTAGAAATCTTTTCTTTGTATTCAGAAATACTTTATCAGATGTTAGTAGTTGCTTCTTTTTGTAAAAAGCTATTTTGGCTTGTTGGATTCTTCTTTTTATGTCTTTTTTATTTCTTCCGTCTTTTATAATGGTGCTTCGAAGGTATTTAAAGATGTCTGCATTTTTTATTTGGTGTCCTTCTACCATTACTATGCTTCGTTGATGTCCTGTTTCATCACAGACTATGATTTTCGTTTTTGTTTATTTATTTTCATGTTATATTCTTAAAGCGGCTGCTTCTTCTAGTTCTTCTTCACTTTCTGCTATCATTACAATGTTTGCGTATCTAAGCATATCTATGTTTTCACCTTGTATTTTTACTCCTCCTAAGTCTCTTTTTCTGAGCTTGTTCATGTGTCTTCTATGTACATATTAAATATCAGCGGCGACAGTCCGAAGCCATGTCTCACGCCTTTACGTATACTTCCTTCTTTTTTTTTGATATTATTATTATTGCTAGTTGTTCGTTGTATAGGGAATGTATCATTCTTCTTCCTTTGTAGTCTATTCCAACTTTTTGTAGTAAATCAAATAGCTTGTTCAATTTCACATTGTCAAACGCTTTTTCCAGGTGTACAAAGGCTACATAGTGTGCTTCCTTATCTTTTCTTATTATTTTTTTTTATTATTATTCGAAGTGCCAGTATTGCTTTTCCTGTTCCTGTTTTTTTTCCTAAAACCAAATTGGTTTTCGGTCAGGTATTCTTCTATCTTTCTCTCTATTATTTTATGTATTATGTTAGTTATTATTTTTGATGCATGTGCTACTATAATTAATGTTTTATAGTTTTCAAATATGAGCGAATTCCGCCACATATTTCTAATCTAATGCCACATGACTGGGGTATTACAAAAGTAAATCTGAATGGATAACAGGAGGTACATTTTATGAATAATATTAAATTTCCAATCATATTTTTTGTTGATGATTACAGAAGTCATTTCACTTTAGCTCTAAGTGAATTCTGCCCAAAAAAGAAAATAATACTTATAGCGTTGAGGATTTGTAGTAATCCAGAAATCTAATGGCTGATCATAACTTTCCGGTTTGAGATCCTGAACTTTCTGCAGATGATAAGAATAATCAACTCTCAGAATGTAATTTTTTCCACTAGCCGAGTAGGCAAAGTATTTCTATTTGGAATACGGCAACAAGTAATGGGAAGTACCAACGCTACCAATCCTTGACGTAGCAGTGTTTCATACCCTTAAGCAGAAATGGAAAGATGGTGTCAAAAAGCGGAGATCTCATAATAACGGTGCGCCATTTAAATAGGAATATTTTGGTGGAGTTTTAAAAAATATAATTACTGATTCCATCTCTCCTGAAATAATTCGTACGAGATTATATCCTTTAGATCTCGATGTCATAAATTATACAAAATACTTCAAACGTACAAAAAGCTTTTTAACCAAAAATGATAATTGAGATAAAGGAAATTAATACAGAGAAAAATGCCTTAAATTTCTGGAGACCAATATAGATGAAAATGCCTTACTGAAACTTAGAAACTCAGGAAGTATCTGAAAAGAAATATTCAGGAGAAAAATCTATTCAAACTATGGAAATGAATCTATGATGGTACTTAGAATGATAAAAACCGTAATGAAAATGAAAAAGTCGAGATAACTGAATTACCATCTGAGAATGAGAAAAATAACTTTTGCAGCTGTGGCTCATTTTTGGAAAACATATGAAAAAACTGCAGAAGAAACATTAACTAGAAAAAGAAAAAGGAAAAAGACGTGAATAAAAAAGAATACCAAAAAACGATTCAAGGTTAAAGAAGTGAAGGTAGAAATAAATACTGAGAGTGAAGGAGAAGGTGATGATTGGATGTGGCCCACAATAAAAGATGAAACATGGTATTCATTTGATTCTATATTTAACAAACTCCGTTTTTTAAATTTTCAAATTTTGACTTCAGATTTTGATTCAAAAACTAAAGAATACCTGATCAAAATGACCGCCGAAAAAACAAAACGGAGTTCGTTGTGGTTATGCTTTGCATTACCGAATGTTTTATTTCTATATTTTTTTATGTTAGTTAATGTATTAATTTACATTATGCAATAAATTTCTAATAATAATCCAGGTAGTTATTGGAGAAATAATAAACTGGGGTGGTCATGTACTGGTGTCAGATATAAATGTAAATAAGCTAATGGTTTACATCAAAAGTAGCTTTAATTACCAAACACATACTATTTGAAGAAAAGTTATAATTTATAACTGATGATGGCTCGATAACAATTTCATAATAAATTAAATATATGTAGGTAGATAGACGTAGATGATAAGTGGACACACTGTATTTTGTAACACGTAGGCGATTAAATAACGTGAATTGGCCCTGAAGTTAACTATTAATAAAAATGCTAAACAAAAAATTGATAAAACATTTTTTATCGGTTTGCCCTATAGTCGCATTAATAGAAATGCAAATTAGTCCATAATAACTAAAAATAACTTAAATTATTGAATTTAGTCTACGTCTAAGCAAGACTGTTCTTATACAAATTCACTTGGTATAAACGTTAATATTTTATATGGTATGTTAGAAAATATTTATTATTTATACTAATACAAGTACTAATACTAATATAAGATTTTATCAATTTTATTCCATTAAGAGTTATCATTTATCAATAATCTACATTAATCAGCTAGCTATTGATTAGTTAACTAATTAATTAACTAAATATTCTTATTTGCTCTTGATCAGAACTTTACACTTAATAAGGACTACTGTAATTTTCTTTTTTGTAATTCTCACATTTCTGAACATAAATTAGGAAATCAGTTGTAATGTAATTAAATACTTTATACTTATATTTCATAAAAAAGTTAGATCTACAGAATTAAACAAATTTAATATACTTTATGTATAAAGTTTCATCACGTCCATTTCAAATTAAACAGACTAAATTTGAGAAACCTTTTTTAAAAACAAATATTTAATTATAAAATTTTGTATACGCTGCTAAAATATTTTGGTTCCTATTTAATAAAAGAACAATTACGTACAGCAAAATTAATTTCGTACCGCTTCTGTGCTTATATACATTAAAACAATTAATAAGATGGCGAAAACAAAATATTCTAAAGTGTATTAAGTAACAAGGGGATTAATTAGAAGATTGGGAAAATCAATTTTAAAAAAAATTCACATATTGCTGTCATTAATATTAAATGACTCATCAGTTGTTTTCTTTAAAAATAATTACCTTCATTTCATTAAACAACTTGTCAATCAAGGCGAACAGAAACAATCAGTATTTAGCGTCAGTGATACTTAACATTGATTAATGATGATAAAATTAAGTTAAAGTGATTTTGAGATAGAATTCGGCTTTTGGAAAAAGGTAAAAGTAATTGCCTGACGACGCTCATTTTCATTAACAGTATCTTTCGATGACATTGAAATATCTATTTATAAATATTTCATAGATGCTATGCTAGAAATATTATTAATTGCCGTAGAAAAAAAAGTTAGATACAAAATCTCACAAAAGTAATTTATTAAATTAAATACGTAACTTAAATCATCTTGATAATTTAGAATAATAAGCATAATTGAAAAAAAGAGCAATAAATCACTTTCAATTTCCAAACTCTCATAGATGATGCAAAATTATGTGTAAAGTTCTTAATTTGAATCTCCGTTTGATACAGTACCCAAGAAAAATTGTCATTGCATGTGAACTAGACACATCATACAGCTTTCGCACTCGACTCGTTCCCAAAGAGCAAATAGCAACAGTTGTACAATGTTACAACACTTGTCTGGAACATCTGATGAGGTAGTATGATGCAGAAGAAATCTTTGGTAAGATTGGAACACATTTGCATCATACTCATACTCAAACTGTAACTAGGTTCAAAAATACATTTTATGGCAACTACGAGGGTGGCCTGAAAAGTTTCCGACCTCAACGTGAAGATGGCAGCACTCGTAAATAAAAGCTACTGAATTTCGTTGTTCATCTGTTGACAGTTACTCACCAAAGTTTCAGCCATTTTGGACGCGCAGTTTTTATGTAACAGTCGCTTGAGTGAGTTGATGGGAGTTTTTTTGTGAAAATGGACAAAATCGAGTATCGAGTTGTCATTAAATATTTGTTTTTGAAAGGCAATACGCCTTCTCAAATAAAAGATGAGTTGGATTCTGTGTATGGGGACTCTGCACCATCATTTACCACAGTGAAATTTTGGACTGCTGAATTTAAACGTGGCCGTAAGAGCTTGGGAGACGATGAACGTTCGGGACGTCCAAAAACTGCAACTACCGACGAAAACATCGCCAAAGTTCACCAAATGGTGCTAGACGCCGCCGAATTAAAGTGAGAGAGATAGCAGAGGTTATGAACATGTCAAAAGAACGTATTTGTCACATATTAAATCAACATTTAGGCATGAGAAAGCTGTCCGCGCGTTGGGTGCCGCGTTTGCTCACGTTAGACCAAAATCGTGTTCGAATGAATATTTTCAACGCTCTTTTGGCGCAGTTTAGGCAAAATAAATCCGGGTTTTGGCGCCGATTAATTACTGTAGATAAAACTTGGATACACCATTATACGCCCGAAACAAAAATACAGTCCAAACAGTGGACTGCAAAGGGGGAACCGGCTCCAAAAAAAGCAAAAACTGTTTTTTCGGCTGGGAAAGTGATGGCGACTGTTTTTTGGGATAGTCATGGAGTTATTTTAATCGATTATCTTCAAAAAGGAAAAACCAGTACAGGAGCATACTATGCATCATTACTTGACAAGCTGAAGGCAGAACTTGCGAAAAAACTGCCACATTTGCAGAAAAAGAAAATCCTGTTTCACCAAGACACCTCAGCGGTTGCCATGGCGAAAATCCACGAATTACGGTTTGAACTGCTTGACCATCCGCCTTACTCACCAGATCTAGCCCCAAGCGACTTCTTTTTGTTCCCTCATCTAAAAATTGCGCTCGGAGGACAAAGATTTTCGTCAAATGAAGAGGCAATCACCTTCGTGAACAATTATTTTGCAGAGAAAAATGCCGAGTACTATTTGGACGGGTTACAGAGAGAGAAGTGTGTAGAGTTACAAGGAGACTATGTTGAAAAATAAAAAAAAATTCTTAGAAAAAATGTCTTGTATCTTTCTTAGGTCGGAAACTTTTCAGACCACCCTCGTACTTCTACAGAATCTCAAACAAGACAACGCAAACGTTTCGGAATGGTTGTATGGGCTCTGTTAAAACACAATTAAAATAAAGAAGACTACAAAGTAAATTTCGCCTATGAAAAGAGGTAAAGAAAACCAACAATGCAAAAAGAAAAAATTGGTAAATCTGTGATACCAAGATGGTGTTTAAAAATAAGCAAGTAACAGAATCAAAATTAATTTGATTCAAGAAATTTGAAACATCAGCCAGAGAAGATTGTTTAAATATGATGTTATTAACTTTCTTACACTGTTTTGGGTTTATATCACTTAAGCGTTTCTTAGGTGACAGATACCTGAAGTGAGGTAGGCAAAGTCTACTTTAGAATAGACACGGGCTCATTCAGGTTGTGTTCCTGAAGGTTACAAAACAAAACTGGGCAAAGTTAGTAAAATCCCTGCAAAAGTGCTTCAAACACTGTGCTTGAATTATTTTTTAAAATTAATGCTTGGTACTTGGTATTTGAAGTGCTTTGCTTTCAGAGCACTTCAAACACTCAGCAAGTTGTACTTGGGGCTTGATGCTTTAATTCTCAACTATTTGGTACTTTAGATCTTCAATTACTGTGCTTGGTAATTTAAAGCACTTTAGCCTTATGGCTGGTGCTTTGTAATTGTTGCTTGTATAGCTAAAAACACTTTCTAACATTCAATATTAAAATCTAAAGTTTTGGCTTAAGTTGGGTAGATCTAGCATAAGACGTGAGCTTGTTGGCTTCATTTGGGATTCATCTGTTAATGTTCTTACAGGAAGCTAATTTTGTTGCAAGATTGTACTTTGCCTTCCAATAGGCTAACTGTTATGCTCAAAGTTGAGTTTTATAGTAAAAAATTGCATTTTTAATATCTAAACCAGTCGCAAAGCATTTTCTATTTTATTATTATTTACCTTTTGATCTCTTACACAAGAACTTTTGCAAACAGAAACAGATAGACGACCCAGGAAAATTATACATTCTCAAAGGTATCTTACGATGAAGATGTATGGAGTATTCAAAAGTTATTTAGACCGACAAATTCTGTTCAAATCCAGAAATTGATTGCCATAATTTTAAACATCCAGGAAATTTGTTGTATAAAAATACATGAATAAAAACGTTCGGGAGCTGACACCAAAAAAAAACTACACAAATAAATGTTCAATTTTAAAAAAGTGTCCAGAATCAAGTACAATAGCTTGCATTTGTATATCTTTCAAACCTACTACGTATAAATCACGTGATTAAATCGTTTACTGGCGTGGACGTTTGTACTCATTAAGTTTAATTTTTGGTTCTATCTAGATTGTTAAAGAGCATACAGTTACAAATAAATCAATTCGTGCTAAATTAAATAATGTTTCTGGTGCTTTAAAAATGTTCCAATTTAGTTGCGGTTTAATTCTTAAATTTAATACTTTATCCTCTGCTCCAATTCTTGGAACAATGCACGAGCTTTTCTAAAGTAAACTCTCGCAAACTTTCCACTCTGTGCAGTTCTAGATGCTCTTTGATAAACTCTATTAATTCCCGTTTCTGTTCAATACCAATCTTATACGTCCCATTTGAGCTAAAATGATTAAATTCACGCTTCCAAGGTTTTTAAAATTTTTATTTAGTATTCTTATTAAAATCTTCAGTTTTCTAGCCTTTATAAAATAGAAAAGTGGACCAATGCATTGAATTCAACTCAGTAATTAAAACACATTTCATTTTTAATATGAAGATTTTGCAAAAACAATTTCGTCGAACGTACAGGATGTAACCGAAAAACAAAACAAAGCTCCAAATTTTCTTCTCATTAATGAATTTGGCTTGAAAAATTAGAACAGTGCTGACAGAGTGAGATAACGTAATTCGTTTCCTCGAATTACCCGAGATACGTTCTGTACTCCTATCACGATCAGAACAGTACGAGTACATATAGGAAGAACCAGCAGTTAATTGAAATTATACTCAGAATCAATTATATCGTCCATGGAGTTTGGTCTTTCAGGAAAACTAAACCAAACTTGATAGATAGATAACCTAGCCAGATTAATCAAAAGGAAATGCATTATACTAATCCCCAAATTAATACAGCACATACTTGACGTATTAGATATTTTGTGTGTTGAAGATCTTCTACCTCAAACAGATCGTATTGTCCACTAGACAAAAACCTCCACACCGCATAATCTTTTCCGAAAAAGATAAAAACAATAACAAAATCAAGACCTAATTTGACAAAAATCAGTGTAGGCTACATATGGCACACCATACGGTTAACGAACTCGGCTATTGCGCGATGTGGCACTTAAAAAAGGCAGTTTCTGTCCTTATTTAGACATAAAACGATTTTGCACTTTTTACACTGAACAAATGGTTTTCCAGAACAGTTTGGTTATATGCTGCATTGCCTTGTATCCATCCAAACAGCTAAGTGGTTGACTCTATCTAGCTGAACTTCTTGCAAAGATTCATGTTAGATGCTGGTCCACGTTTCTTCTTTTCCTGTGAACGGTTTTCCGGTGACCTACATGGACGACTATGACAATCAAAATGCAACTGGACTTCTGAATTAGTTCTTCTCCATAATATCTAAGTATTCACACAAATCAAATCTATTGAATTGTATTCTGTAATAACTAAGAATGGAGTCCAACAAATCTACTCCGTCTATATGATGGCTATTTATATATGGCTTACTTCCTACGTATGTTGACATGATACTGACTTGATTTGGGAATTTGGAGCTCTATTGAGGAGCACAGCTCCCAAAGTTAAATACCTCCTTACATTAACAGATCAACGGACGTAAACAATTATCGAAAAATAATTTCTACTTCATATCTCTGTGTAATCTTGTAACCATGCGTGCAACTACGTTACTACTTCCCCCTAATCATATGGGAAATCCAAAATTCTACTTAACAAGTACGCCTTATAACGCAATTTTTGGAATTTTTTAGGATTATACTGTTATATTGGCGACCTGGAATTCTTAGAAATAATTTGCTCATTTACAGATAGCATTTCTTCTTTTAGTACTAAAAGACAGCAGTCTAATCTTTGTGAGAAAGAGTCGGGTTTTCGGAAGTGGATGTTTTGCTTGATTTCTCATCGCTTGTATGTCATTACTCATTACTGCAAACACCAGTGCACTATGGAAATGAATATGTTGCCGCAACTCACTCTTGAAAAGGTTCACTGACTTTCTGGGCTCTTAGTAGACAGTACAAATTTGATTGAAAAACATTATCTTTTATTAACTTATCTGTCAAAGAGATTCCAAAGCTAAGATTTCTCTTTTTTATATTTGTTGCTGCTTTAGGTCTTTTGCAGGACTACTATCTTTGCTGTCAAAAAATCAGTTTCTTCATCTTGATCTACTTCATTGTCCTAGTCTGTTTCCTAGTTCAGTACATCTAGGTTATCTAGGTAAATGAAGAGATGTTCATTATCAGAAAGATTGTTTCCATCACTAATGATAATAAATGTAGCATCCATGCTGTCTAAAACAAAAATTCACATTTTGCATGTCTGTTTGCATGTGAGCCAAACTTATGGTTTATACAAAAATAACTTAGCTGCTGTTTTCAACTCTATAGTATTTGTGTTGCAGATGAACACTTCAATTATGAATTCAGGAAGTTAAGACATGAACCAAAAGAACATCTTAGCAGTATAGATTTTGTTTTATGATGGGGTAAGGAGGTTTACTTTTAATAAAACCTTGGCATCCTAATCAGCATTGTCGAGACACAGCAGCCGCAAAAATTCTACTGCGCATTTATCATCTTTTGACATTTATTTCAGATACATTGTGGCCAAGATAGCCTTCAGGTTTGAAGATTAGAAGTTTATTAAAGGCCGAGTGAGCTTACTAATCAAACTACATATCAGATGACACTTAATTGTAGACATCACGAGAATTAATGACAGTTAAGTTGTTTGTAATGAATCTTCCAGACAATCTGGAACCTCAGCCCAAGACCACCATGTGACTCATTTGGTTCATTTCATAGTTATCAATTTTAACTTAAATTTTCTTCGATACCGGATTTTTCTTGCAAAAGTAATCGTTAATGATTTTTCCGTTGTGTACAAAAGATTTACTCTTGGCCTGAAAATTGCAGAAAGAACAAATTTATGTGAATGGCTCATTTGCTCACCGAGCGGTACACCCACAAATTGTTTGAAATCTGAAGGTGTTAAGGGTATAGTTATCATTATTGACTTGGCAACTACAAATTCGCCAAAGTTATTGAAAACTCAGTCAACTGCATCATTTACTAAAGATGGAGAAAGACTTGTCAGTATGCCAGAAAACGACAAGCTGTTATGAATTCTGCAAACACATTTGATGCTACAAAAAGACTGATAGCTAGAAGATTTGATAATGCGGAAGTTAAAAAAGACATGAAAGTAAGTTCTTATCAGATAATTAAAGCATCCAATGGTGATATATGGGTACAAGGGTCAGAAGGCAAAATGTATTCACCTAGCCAAATTGCTG